>JANAVB010007397.1:12320213-12577713 GCA_029216955.1 Iris pallida
TTTAATTCTATTCGATCAATTCTTGATCCAAAAACTCCTACTTATAGGCAACATAACCATCTACGTAACCTTTTAAGTGGATTTAATTTTAGCTGCCTAGATTTCCCTGAAAATTGATGTAAATATCGATAAATTTCTGTCGTAAACAATATAGAAATCGGTTCCTAGAGCCCTAATTGGAAGGTCGATTATTGTCGACATGTTGACTATTTTCAAAATCTAGTTTAACCCAGCCCTAGCCAACCTATAGGAGTTTGAAAACCCTTTTATAGAATTACTTTTCATGTACTGGACAACAAGAAAATCTTTTACAAAGTTTGAGAAAAATAGTTTTTAAAAATAGAGAATTTTGTGAAAAATTACCGATACGACGTGCGCCCCGACAAACCGGACGACGTGATCGCGAACCAAAAGCATCGAAAGGTGCATATCGACTTCGCGGATGTGTGAAATTTGATATAACTCAATTTCGTCGTACGTGCGCGATGAAATCAAGACATATCGGTCGAGATACCCCATATCGGCCCTTTTGTAAACTAGCCCATAACTTCGTGCACGTTTTTTATCTCGAGACAAAACTTGTGCCAACAGGACCGTATCATTTTTCTGGTCCTGTATCCCAAGTTTGTTCCAATTCTGAGAAGGTCGACCGGAATGCTATTTTGGCGGGCCCGAGACTCGATCCAACGGACAAAATTGTGCACAGCCTGCCGGAATCCAACTTTGGACATACAGTTGGGTTCGTATCATCAAACCAGACCCATAGACATAGTTTGATGATTTTAGAGACCATAGGTACTTGTACGCTTTTCGGTGCAAAGCGGGTCCAACGGCGGATATCGTTTTGACCCAAAATTAAGATTTTGCCCCTGTGTCCATAATTAGACTTTTTGGTAGGCAGTCTTAGACATTTCTTTTACACCAAACGTATTGGTGATGTTTGTTTCAGCATCTGGAGACGGTTGCGCGAGTTTAACTTTGTGTGGCACACTGAGTGGTTGGTATTATCGGTTTCACCAGCAAAGACCCCATGCGAGTACATTTGTTGTTTGTTTTCGATATTGTTAATTACTATAATTCATTATTAGTCATTTTATATTTGATTATTGATAGGCTTGTCACACGGATACACATCTTGTCTCTCTTTTATATCTTGTCATATTCTTACATGTAGTGTCGGAAAGGGGAAGTACCAAGTAGATGTGTGATCTGACCGTAGATATTGTAGACAACGTAGATAGTATTATATATCTTGCAATGTAGACATCGTACACAGTATTTTATTTTCTTATAATATAGACATCGTAGACAGTATTTTATTTTATTACAATGTAGACATCGTAGACAGTGCTTTATTTTATTACTATTTAGACATCGTAGACATCGTGGTGTAACTGTCCCAAGACCGATCACATATCGAAAAGTTACTTCAAAACACATAGATAGTATTTTTATTAGTTTTTTTGTCTATATTTCTCATGTCTCTTGTTACCATTATCCTGATTATTTTATCATGTATTTTATGGCTAACCTCTGTTTTATAGATGTTATCATATATTGGAACTGCACTCAATGAATTGTACTCGTTCTATTCCTGACTGGAAACTAATATTTTTTAGATAGTCGCCGCTACACTATGCTTGGACCATTAGGGAGACATGGGTACATATGGAGGCCAACCCTAGAGAGTAGTTAGATAGTTGAGTATTTATTTAGTTGTTTTCAAAATCTTGTGAGAGATTGTACTGTGTATTCGACTGTAAACTTGTGAATATTGTAATCAGTTTAGTTTTGTGAATGTGCAAATAAAGTATTTATTTTATGTGATTTTGAGCATTGTGGCTAGACAGCGTTCTACCGCCGACATTGTGGCGTAGGCTAGCTTGGACACGCACGCGTATCCCGAAAAGTGAGAGCAGGTCGTGACACATGTTGAAAACAGCGTTGGACGTATGGGTAGGTCATAAGTATATAGCACCGAATCACAGGTAAGTGTCGGATCATGAACCGATGCTATGAACTATGAGCTATGAGCCAAATAGGCAACTATAAAACTATGAGTCTCATGAATCCGTACTCATGTCCAGAGAATATGCAATCCAAAGGTGTTGTCCCATACGCCTACTAGTAGTCTTCCCCATCCATGAATGGTACAAGTCATATCCATGACTCGAAAAACCCATATCTCAATACGAGTCACTAAACTAGACACAATCTAACTCTACATGCACCGACACACGAATCGCTCGTACCGGTAGCTAGCCGAATGTGGTAGTTCGTGCCAACACAATGAACCCTCACTCATAGTGTCGTGTAATGCTACGTGTTATGGCATAGAAGTTACACAAGTTTTAGAAAATGTCTTCTATACAAATAAGTCACACACACCTATCATATCGATGCCATCATCGATATCTCCCAAGTCATACTCGGACGCACACCACTATAACTACTACCAACAGAAAAGAAGAACATATATAAATATTTAAGTAGAACAATATATGGCAAGGTATCCTACCTGGAACTTCAAAAATAATCATCGGTGTCACTACCATATTTCTAGTGTGAGGGCATTTTTGTCATTTTTGGGGTAATTTAAATTTATTAGAATTTATTTGAATTTTTGGGAATTTTTAGGAATTATTTTGGAATTGATTTGTGCTAGTTTTAGACATTGACTCATGTTGACTTAGGAGGCTGTCCTATAGGCTAACCTAGGTCAGGACTACTTGGTTAGGTTAAGAAACCCTAGTATGACCTAAGTTAGTGAATTCAAGTTCATTAGAATTATTTTGAGGGAATTTGGAGTTAGTTTGGTCTAGGAATGACTTGTGAAATCACAAGTCATGATCATGACTTAAAACCTTAGAGGCTCAACCTAACCTAGTGAAACCTTAGTCCAACCTCACTTGGCCGGCCACCTTAGTCTAACCTAGGGATTCCTCCACTATAAATACACTCCTAAAATCTAGGGTTGCCTCTTTCTTAGGAAAAGCTCTAAGTTCAAGGAGGTTAGTTTCTATTGTATTTTAATCCCTAGAACTCCTTTCCTCTTCCTTTTTCTTTCTAATTTATTCCATTAGGTCCTGATATGACTATTCTTGTTGTTGCTAAGGTCTCATCTCAGTTTGAGGTTGTTTTGATTGGTTTGGGATATCAAGAGAGGAGCTCACAAAGAGGGGTTTTTCTTGAAGGTTCAAGAATAGGTAACTTTCTCGTTTCTCCATGAAATTTTGTTTTGTCTTCATCATTAGGAAGCCCTAGGGGTCCCCTAAGTATCAGTATAGGTTTTGTGTCGGGTATCTTGAGTTTCGTGTCCATTTGGACACGTATCAGGTCTGTAGCCTAGGTGTTTATCGAAATGCCACTAAGGACATTTCGGGTTAATTTCTAGAAAGTAATTGATTGGAAATATTGTTTTTTATGTTGCTTACATGTTTCCAGTAGACTGATGTGATTTTCGTGTCTGTTCGTGTCAGATTTGTGGCTTGGACACGGCAACACCACAGCCCGCACGTATTCTCTGCTACTCGGGGGCTCCCCAGGACACGACACTGCGTGTTTGGACACGAGATTTTGGGGGAGTCTCGGGGCACCCACTGACACGCCATGTGTCAGATTTCGTGGGCCTACATGGCGTATCGAGGAAGAAATCCTCGACATACGGGGATTTGCCTGTACAGTGCGCACGTGTATTCGACCACTGATACAGCGTTGTAGCGTCGGATACGACACACTAGGACACAGTACAGGTTGACCTAGACCTAGCCCTATTATAGGTGTACACGTGTGTGCGAGCACGAGGCCTAGTTTGGCCTGTGTCGTGTGCACGACACGCGTGCACACACGCACGAGCCTGTGGTCTACATAGTGTCTGTGTGTGCACTGTTTAGTGTTATTCGTGTTTGGACACGTTTGTGTCCATCTTGGTGGATACGAACAGGTTATGGGACACATATATGTTGTGTATATACACTACCAACCTCTATTTTTGTTTTTTATATTGTTTTGACTTGTGAATTCTCGAATTGCCCAATTTCCTTATACATTGTTTCTTGAGAAATTCTAGTTTTGAATACGATTTTGTACACCTGTTTAAACCCAATTAATACTGCTAAATGATGGTTTAGTTTCTAAATATAATTCTCCTATTAGTTAGTAGTCTAATTGTGTATTGATTTTTGGGTTGTTTGGGTTGTGAGAAATTTGGTTTGGCATTGAGAAGGTATGGCCTGAAATGTTAATTCAGAAACTTGATGTTTAGTTTACTGATTTTTCTAGTTTATATATGTTGAACTTTGTCATCAATTTTAGACCTATTTAATACTGTTACATATTGGTTTTAATTCCTAAATGGGTTCTCCTATAGGTAAACTAACTGTGGTTGAGTTTTGGGGTTGTTTGAATGTGATTTGGCTCATAAATCTGAGAATGAAAAGGGTAGACAAAAAACTGTATTTTAGGAACTGTTTTAAACTGTTTTTGTGAACTAAATTCATTGGTTCTTCATGTTTTAACCTGATTATGGGTTTATGGACTGTCCTAAACTGAATTGGTTCAGTTTCACTAAAACTGAGATTTTTAACTTACTGATTTCCCTTCCTTTTTCAGTCTAATGACTGAACTGTCATACACTGGATTGTATATGCAATGGTTTCCTTCCCCTCTCTCTTTCCTATTATATTTCAGTCCTCCACACATTGCCCCCTCTCTACACACATTGTTTTACCACGTACACAATTTTATCTACACACACAACCACATGCCACCTATTCCCATTTCCTGTCACTTGTTGCCACACACCACACCCACACACAGTCTATATTATCTCTCTCTCTCTCTCTCTCTCTCTCTCTCTCTCTCTCTTTATATATATATATACCTATCTTAATCTTCTAATTGTAGGTTATGTATTGTATGAATACCTATGTATTATGTGTAATGTATATATATGCATAGGTGTAATAGATGTTTGGATAATGTGTAATGTAGAAAGTAGCTAATGTGGCCCAAGGTAAATTAGTGTGATGGTTTGATTTTGGCTTGATATAGTTGTGTACTTGTTATTGGTCTATGTAGACTAGATAGCCTAGTTAGACTTGGTTAGACCTTATTGACCTAGTTTGACTTCTAGGGTTGACCAGAGTTGACCAAGAGTTGACTTTGGCCTAGATTGACCTAGAATCATGTAGAATGCATAGTAGGACTTTATTTTACCATTTTAGGCTTGTTGTGACTTGTGCTGTTCTGATTAGGAGCCAGACACCACTCCTCGGACGGTACCTTTCATATTGGACACTCAGATACAGGCGAGTACATTCTCTGATCATTTCATATCCTGCTTAGAACTATTTCCTGCAGTAGATTACTTTATTTGTACTGTCACGTTGGTCACACAGATTGGTACTATATGGATCCCTTCTTGAGATGTTATCCTTAGGGAGCATCGGGTACTCTATGTTCTGTGCGTTTTACTTACATGGCGTATCACTATGCTTCGTTGGTTCTTCGATCACTTGTGACATATACTCTTATGATCACAGAGTCTTCCTGGAATCCTTACCTCATTTATGGGTCTACTTTGTATCACCCTTCGGGAGCTTATCACCTTTCGGAGGCTTACCACCCTTCGAGGGCTTATCACCCTTCGGGGGCCTTACATAGTATCATAACATAACCTGGTTGGATCCTTGTGTACTGATTGGGGGTACGAGGGAGTAGAAATAGACATGTGAATACTATCCAAGTAGTGTAGTATCAGAATCTCTTCCATAGTATAGCATCAGAATCTCCTATGCCATTTATATGTCTATATTGTACTCTGACTCACTAGTCACATGTTAGCTCTCTATTTATAGTAGATATTTCTATTACAACTTTCTCTCTCTGTTTACATACTGTACTTCTTTTAGTACCTGTATCTTACTTTACTGCATGATTATATCTTCTAACCTGCTATGAACTGTTGAGATGTACTGTACTCGCTCCTGTCCTGACTGGACCTGTTGAAAATATTATAAAGGACGAGGAGGAGGCTGGTCTGGATACTTACTACGGGGCAGCCTTAGATGACACCTGCGAGCTGGACCCTCAGGAGGACCCAGCTCTAGCTGAGGATATCACCCTGATTGCCTAGACTAGATTAGTTAGGCTTATCTATCTTTTATGTAGTCTTGAGACATGTTTTAGCTAGACTATATTTGGAGTTCAGAGTTGTATATATTCTTTCATTCTGTATCTGAGACCATGTACTTCTGGATATTGCTGGGATTATCTTAGACTACTTGTCATCTATTTATTTCCTTGAGTTCTATTTCATATCGTGCTATCTCTTCCTTAGTTGTGATTGAGTTTTACTGCTATGTCATCCCCATTCGGGGAGTATAAACTGTTTAGATATATATTGTTAGATGTATGTTGACCTAGGACAGCATTCTACCGCCGACACTGCGGCGTAGGCTGGACGTACCCATTTCTCGTGCCCTTACTCTAGGGTGCGGGTCGTGACACGTTTTTAGTGGTGGCCCATGCAGGTCTAGACTAGAAGTGTAGTGGTATTCGAATTAGAGTATCACTACAGCCTGCAGTAGGATATAGGACATTAATTTTAAGGTACTCAATCACTTTAGGAAAATTTCTTTTATTGCCATCTAAATCCTTTTGTCAGCTGATCCTTTGAATTATAATTGTCTGCCTTTGTTATTTTGCTTCTTTCTCAGAAATTGATACTCTTGTTTGTCTATCTTCAGGATGGTAGAGACTAGATCGCAGCGTGCCATTCATGAGGATTCTATAGAGGGGACTGCTACCTCTCAGCCAGTACGGCGAGGCCAGGGGACTGCAGCTCCTGCCACCTCAGCTCGTATTGAGACCTCGGTAGCCGCAGCAGGGGGTATGCATCCACCGTCTCGGAGGCAGGACCCGGTTATTCCAGAGGTCCCCTTCCAGCAGCCGCCCCCAGGATACGTGGACGCAGCTCAGATGTTCGCATATTTTCAGCAGTTCATGGACCGACAGCAGGCTCGACAGGACAGAGGCATGGAGTTGGCCGTCACGACAGCCGCAGCTCGACCAGTGGTGCAGCAGCCGAGGACATCGGGGATCGAGCAATTTTAGAAGATGAGCCCCAGAGACTTTGTGGGGATAGAGGGGATCCTATATGCCGATGAGTGGATCGAGCATATAGAGGAGATCTTCCACTTGGCCAGGATTCCAGCAGACCTTCAGATCGAGGCCGCAGCTAGTCGGATGCGAGATCTTGCTCGCATCTGGTATCAGTCAGACCCCAGGGTGGGGATAGCTGGACAGACTTGGGAGCAGTTCAGAGGCTTCTTCAAGAAGAAGTTCTTCCCAGATTCAGCACTCAGAGCCTTGGAGTCGCAGTTCGAGAGCCTAGTCCAGGGGAGTCTATCAGTGGAGGAGTACGTCAGGGAGTTCGGTCGCCTCGGCAGGTTTGTGGAGGGCTTGAGCGAGGCGGCGAAGGCCCAGAGGTTCCGAAAGGGCCTAGTCAAGGAGGTCAAGTCCTTGACCAAGGGCAACCGGGATGCCACGTTCGAGGAGATCTTGACGGAAGCCTTATTGGCAGAGGATGATCTTGAGCTTAGGTTCAAGAGGAGGAGAGACCCAGTTGGAGGCAGCAGCAGCAGCGGAGGCCAGGCCAAGAGGCCCCACTTTCAGCATCAGCAGCTGAGGCAGTTTCAGCCACAGCCGATTCAGCAGAGGCCAGTCCATCAGCAGCAGCAGCCGAGGCAGCACCAGCAGGGTCAGAGACAGGGTGGTACTTGTGCCTACTGCAAGAAGCTTGGGCACACCTTCAATGAGTGCCGGAAGAGGCTGGGCCAGTGCCTGGTGTGTGGCTCAGCAGACTACTAGATGAGGGAGTGCCGCATGGGACGAGCAGCCCTGGGAGCAGCAGTCAGAGCTCCAGCAGGCCAGCAGAGGGGACCAGCCCTGCCGACGCAGCAGCAGAGGTTTGTCCAGCACCAGCAGCAGGCCAGGGAAGGCCAGCAAGGGCGAGCTTTTGCCATGGCAGCTGGAGATGCAGAGGTGATAGGAGAGCTGATTGCAGGTTCGATTCTTCTCGACTCCAGTCTAGCATTTACATTATTCGATTTTGGTGCTTCGCATAGCTTCATATCGGTATCTTTTGCGATTAGACATAGAATCATCGCTAAATCGTTGCCTAGGACTTACAAGATCACGACCGGGGGTGGCATTATCCTCGTGAGTGATGTTTGTAAGGGTCGGAGAGTAGTTTTGGGAGGCCGTGAGTTGGAGGTGAGCCTGCTCATAATGCCATTGCCGAACTACGATATAGTACTAGGCATGGATTGGTTGAGCAGGCACCACGCCAGCATTGATTGCAGAGGGGGTAGAGTTCTCTTCAGAGCACCGGGGGAGCCAGAGTTCGAGTACTCCAGACGTCAGGCAGAGCAGAGCAGCGGAGTCTACTGTGGAGTCTCGGTCGAAGAGCAGACGATTCCACACCCACTACTAAAATAACCCATTTTAGCGACGTCAGGAGACGTCGCTAAATAAGGAAAATACGTCGCTAAAACCAATTTGCGTCGTATTTAGCGATGAAAACCGGACGTCGCTTATAGGCAAGTCGCAGATGACACTTTAGTCGTCGAACGTCGCTATTTGCGACGCGGAGTACATTGTCGCTAGATGTCACAAAATTAGCGACAGATAGCGACGTATCACTACGTCGCCAAAATTGTAATATAAAGCGACCACTTGCGGCGCTGTAAACTTTATATATGATGACATGGCATGGCAGCCACGTGGATAACTTAGCGACGCCTATCGACAGATTTAGCAACGTACACCCTCAGCCCACGTCAGCATATTAGTGACGTCTAGCGACGTTACGTCGCTATTTAGCGACGTATAGTGACGTCTACGTTCCGTCGCAGTACGTCGCAGAACGTCGCTATACATCGCAGATATTATAAAAAAATTTAAAAAAATATAATTGATTTTTTTATTATGCTGTATGTCTGTGTTTACAGTTTGTGTGAAGTGCAGTGTTCAAACCATCGACAGTTTCGCTTACTGTTCTATGTTTTATCTTGGATAGAAAGAGCAACAGTTCAGGGTGCACTTCTCAGAGCTTCCTCTTCACGTCCTTCACCTTCTCGGGAACCTTTACGACGTCCCGAGAAAGTGAAGGACGTGAAAATGAAGCTCTCAGAAGTGCACCCTGAACTGTTGCTATTTCTATCCAAGATAACACATACAACAGTAATCGAAACTGTCGATGGTTCCGAACACTGTATTTCATATTCACTATAAACACAGACACACATCATAACAAAAATACACAATATATTTTTTTAAAATTTCGGCAGCACCTCCTTTGTATATCAGATCATCGCTTATAACCCAGCGTAGGTATATTTGTCATCCCCGTCGCAGATATCACAAAGTAAATATCATAATAAAAATAGGAGGCAGTGCAAAGTAAATATCACAGACACACATCCTCACAAACATCCAATAGAGTCAAATAAAAATGGAAGATAATAAAAAGTCTCCCACCAAGTGTATAAACAACAGTGTACCAATAAACAATTTGCCCATAGGGCCGATACATACAAGTCATAAAAAAACTAATAAAATAACTGCGGACTCCTGCCGCGCAACTGGGATAGAATGTAGTCATACTGCTCCTGGGTGAGCTGTACCGTAGGGGCAGTAGGAGGCAGTACAATGTCTGGAGTCGGCGCCGGAGGCAGTACAGTGTCTGGAGTCGGCGCCGTCGATGGACCGGGAGGACGTATCTGCTCCAGCTCTCGCAGTCGCTCACCATGCGCAGCAAGGGTACTCACGACCCTCTCAGTATACTGAGTGAGTGAGGCAGACATGCTCCTCTGCGATCCCTCCAGCTCGACCTGTCTACGCTCTGTGCGCTGCGTAGACTCGGTGAGCGTCTGCAAGCTGGCAGCTGTAGCCTGATGTAGACTCATCAGCTCCTATATACTGCGCTCGACCGCATCAAATCGTCCGGTAATGATCGAAGGGTCGGATCATCGCTCGACCGTATCAGAAATCTGCTGCTACAATTGTGACACAGCTCCTCGATCTTACGACGAACATCCTCAGCTCGTGACGACGCCTGCGTAGCCGGAGACTGCACACTGACAGAGGGGGCCCGGTGTCACGCCCCGATTCATAGAGTCATTTATTCATATATTTTATCTCTTGGAATCGATCGTCCTCGCTTGGGCGTGATGCCGTACAAGTCTGGTATTGCACTTGTACAAGGCAAAGATGGTACATAATCGATTATTCTTCAAATAGGAATACATCGCAGCGGCAGAAGCAGATAAATTGAATTTAATGAGGACAATCTCTCTTATTGAATAGAAGTACATCACTTCTTTATAGCAGCGGAGAAAAAGAGTAACTTGAAGCCACACAGAGATATGTAGAACTTTATTCTCTTTACTGATAATTGAAGAAGAGTACAAGACTTGTATTGAGTACAATGATTACAGCACATCTCACTTTACATTAGAAACCAACTGAACAATGCTATACAGCTTACATTTGATATTTGGATACAATGGATGACAACTCGATATACCGACTTGGCTTACAATCTCACTGGTACAACTAATTACAATGTTCCATACATTATGCCCTTTATAAACAGAAGACATCATCTTGTACAAGGAGAGCTTCTGTATGCCCAACAAATCTTCGATACCGCGGGACCAATCAAGCCAATCTTCGTATGTAGAACATTCCAAACACGAGCACCTGCCCACAAAACGTGGGTCAGCACATCATCTATGTACTGGCGAGCAGAATCCAACCCACTCGCATAAACCAACATTTAAGGTGATCATTTAAGCATGCATTTATTAGAGTGATCTTTCTATTTGGGGCCTAGCATCAGTTTACAGTTCATGGGCAATAATCAAAGTGAAGCATGTAAACATATTCTTAGTAGCATTCATGTGGACATATCATTTATCATTCTTGGTGTTATCATGCAAAGACATCATTGAGGCATACTAGGTGTTATCATGAAAAGGCATCATTGAGGCATCGTTAACATTAACAATTTAAGCATGTTATAACAGTTCTCACTTCAAGCATCACTTAGCATGTATGTTGTGTTTGAGCAAGGATTATAGCAAGGCATCTTTCTAGCATACTAAATAGAACATGTTAAGCAGGCAAGTTAAACCAACTTATACAATATCACAATTATGTGATTTCTTACCGATAGCCGCCTCCTCGTACCTGTATCAATTACAGGTTATCTGATATACTTACTCTGCCTGCACAAACATTCATTAGCATGCATCCTGACTACATGGTCACTGGTGTTGTTAAACCATATGGACTCTTCTCATTTCATTTCATTTTAAGATAATGCGGTCAGCATAGTAGGTGGCGAGCCTCTATGCCACCCCGCCTTATCCGTGCTTCCATAGCACTCATCATTATTTCCTCCTAGGCCGAATCGGTCCCCAGGGCCCTAGGAACCGTTCGAGGAAATTATTACTCAAACCTTGTATACAAGTTGTCCATGACCATGCGAATGCGTGTCCGACTCGATTGTGAACAAAATCGCATGGTAAAATGTATTAAGGAAAGTAAAGGCAACAGTGCATCATTAGTCATATTCAATGACTTATTCTTTTATCATTACCATCATTTCATTTGGTGATCTCAACGATCCCAGCTTTATCATTTCTCATTCATTGCTTCATTGCAACGTATCTCATATCATTCCTTTCTTAAGAGGAACTTAACATTCATTCATTTCATTTCTTATAAGGGACAGGCAACATTTCATATTCTTGCAACAGTTATACAGAGAGTACATGATTCTAGTATTTCATTCAGTTCATTGGTTCGATAGCATAGCCAGTTCATTTCTTATTCTATCATTCATAAGGCATCTCATTATTCAAGTGTCTACTTGTTCCAGCAGTGTTAAGCATAAGGGGCAATATTATCAATTCATTCTCAGGCAGCGAATCACATTAACAGTTCAATGTGTTGTACATTTCAATAATTCTCAACAAAAGCATCTCTATTATTCAGCAACTAACATAAGGGACATTTAGGGGCAGTTCATAGCATTTCAATACTTCATCTATTAAGCATGAAGGAGTAAGAAGGAGGAAGGACAGTTCCACTCACCCAAAATTCCACTAAGCGTAGCTCCACCAGCGAGCCACGTTCCAATATCCATTCCGTCTAGCCAGCTAAGAGAGACTGTATCAGTCTCAATTCTCCCGATTTCCAACATAAGTCACGGTCCAATATTCTGATCCCATCCAATAAGCCAACCAAATGCCTCGTGCGGAGCGGGGCATTACATAATATACCACTCAGAAAAAGTTTCGTCCTCGAAACTTAAGGAAACAAGTCTTCTACAAGATTCACTTAATCACCATGAGTTTACTCATTCAGCTTCAAATCAATATTCATTTCAGCCCACTCGGTCATTTCAAAATATCTATCCAACTGTACCATTTAAATCTATCAACGATTCGATCTGTCTATCTCTTTTTCAATTACTTGTAACTTCTCATTGATTCGCCAATATTTCCTTACATTTCTATTTCAGTCGCAACATATCACTTCGTTTGGATCCATACACATATTTTAGGCGTCCCCAAAACATATGCATTTCAGCCAAAGTCCGTGCTAGTGCGATAAATTCTTCCCATAATGTTATCTCAGTCACAACCAATCACTTCTGCTGGATCCATACACATATTTTAGGCGTCCCCAAAACATATGTACTTCAGCCAACTTCCATGTTAGTGCGATTCGATCAGCCACAATATAACTCTCTTTTCTAAATCCAACTTAGCATCCTTTCAATTGACTTATTGCTTTATTCACTTTGCCATAATCACTATCTTCCAGGCCACCACTTAACATCAGGGACAATCTCCATCCAAGCATAACATTTCTAACATTCGATCAAGGGTCTAACTTAGAGCCAATTATATCAAGGTTTCACAACGACAATCATTTTCCTTCCCAAATCCAACAACATTTTTCACCGAGGCAATTCATCTTTTCTATAAGACACAATCCGACGTCACCCCCTATCGATTATCCGAGTCAGGTATAATTCTATGCAACAGTCAAGGTTAACTTAGCTACCCGACTATAGGTACACTCAAGCCTTACCTTACGGTTGCAATTCCCACTTATAGCCGACATATAATCCTCAAGGGTCAAACATCTCTTACGGCTCAAGTTGAAGCATACATTCCCTTAGGTCAATACTCATTAGCACCATCTCTCATTCAATGCCATAAGGTTATTCTATGGGTCTCCAATGGTCACCTATTATTCAATCAATCTCTAAGGTTAGCTACACTGACAGCTAAACTTAATCATTCAGGTGACTTCCCTAGAGTGGATGGCTACTAGGGTTATACTAGTTTCTGTTTCTTAGGGCCAACAAGCAACCAACAGTTCTAAGGAACTCTACCCAAACCTATGGGTTTTAACTCAGTCTGAATAACTAATCGCCAATTGGGCTAAGCCAGCAATTGGTAAATCAACAACTGGTCGCTAGGGTCAAGTCTATCTATTCAGGGTCTTCCTCAAGGAAATAATTCCCACAGAGGCTCATTCTAGACTTACCCAACAATCGACTAAGATCGATCTATCAACATTACGGTAAATTCCAAATCCGACATACGATCTTCATCGTTCTAATAATCCATCAAGTAAATTTCCAATGATTCAATTTCTATTCCAATTCCATTATACTCACACAAACCCATAAGCCAATGCTAACTATTCAAGGGTCCTCGATTCTGATAGTTTAACATAACTATGGAATCATACTATTCGGTCTGTATGACAGAGTCAAACCACTAAGTCATAAGCCAACAATCTATATCCCGACCAACAATCACCTATACCGACATTATCCAACATGTTTACAATTTCTCGTTTCCATTTGTTTCTCAATCATCAAACTATCTTACGGCATTCTTAATCTCATGCAGTAATGGTCAAGTAGTTCATCCCATTCAATCCGACAATTTATGTATCACTTAACCATCCTCTAGGCAACAACAGTATTCGGAGTCACTACTTGTTATTTTTCTAGTACAATTCAATTCCTCAGCATACATGCACATAGGCAACGACTATCATTTGGTGATCTAGATGGGTTAACATCTATTACACCTTAGGGTCAAGGCACAAAACTCTAATATTCCTTTGATTCACCGACAATATTTTCAAACTTTCAGCTTGCAACCAACTTTGTATTAGCCACATTTGATTTGTATCCAACCAATCGAAGTCAACATTCAGATGTTCTAAGCCACAACATTTTCTAGTCAAATCCATTTACCCATAGCATACTAACGGTCTTACTAGTCTGAGTCAGCACTCGACTAAACAATTTCTAACCATGCCACCGATTACAATTTCTTCCAATCTCGCTACTCAATATAACATCACCTTAAGGGACACTCGAGCAATCTAGCAACAATATATGACTTCCAGCTAAGTCTCAGCACTACCCAGTACCCACAAATAGTCTTCATTGCTATTCTATGGAAAGGGTCAACATACATCTCGTTCTGAGGTGGTAGAGGCAATATACCACTCAGAAACGAAGCCATCCTTAAACAATACCAACTCAATCTATTCCGGACATTCGTGATCTATGATGATCACAACACTTAGCCAACATTCTTAGGTCTCGAAAGTACTAGCGAGCACATATGTGTCAACTCACTAGTTCTGCTGAACTCATTCATCAATTATTCATTCCCAACTCTTTCTGCATCACATGCAATTCTCAACTTGTTACAGCATACCCAGCCACTTTTCTATATTCCCACATTTCTAACAACATTCACAATATAGCATACTATGGCATCGAGTCATTGTTGGGTTATTTGTGTCCAAACCAACAACAATCATTCTTTCAGGGGCATCACAATGTATATAGACTTATTGTATGGAACATCCAGTGAGCAGCCAAGAGGGTCAATGATCTTTCAGACACGAACAACATAGGATGATTACAGAACAACAACAATATAATCGCGGAAGCAATCTTTGATTTAATCGCGGAAGCAACGTTGAGTGATCGCGGAAGCAACTTTGGTCAATCATCGATGCAACTTTGATTTGAAACGAACCAAAGAAGAGACCAAGGACGTAAAGCCGTGCTTTGATACCAATTTGTCACGCCCCGATTCATAGAGTCATTTATTCATATATTTTATCTCTTGGAATCGATCG
Source organism: Iris pallida (assembly GCA_029216955.1). Taxonomy (NCBI): domain Eukaryota; kingdom Viridiplantae; phylum Streptophyta; class Magnoliopsida; order Asparagales; family Iridaceae; genus Iris; species Iris pallida. The sequence goes on from JANAVB010007397.1 coordinate 12,335,472, forward strand.
TCCTCGCTTGGGCGTGATGCCGTACAAGTCTGGTATTGCACTTGTACAAGGCAAAGATGGTACATAATCGATTATTCTTCAAATAGGAATACATCGCAGCGGCAGAAGCAGATAAATTGAATTTAATGAGGACAATCTCTCTTATTGAATAGAAGTACATCACTTCTTTATAGCAGCGGAGAAAAAGAGTAACTTGAAGCCACACAGAGATATGTAGAACTTTATTCTCTTTACTGATAATTGAAGAAGAGTACAAGACTTGTATTGAGTACAATGATTACAGCACATCTCACTTTACATTGGAAACCAACTGAACAATGCTATACAGCTTACATTTGATATTTGGATACAATGGATGACAACTCGATATACCGACTTGGCTTACAATCTCACTGGTACAACTAATTACAATGTTCCATACATTATGCCCTTTATAAACAGAAGACATCATCTTGTACAAGGAGAGCTTCTGTATGCCCAACAAATCTTCGATGCCGCGGGACCAATCAAGCCAATCTTCGTATGTAGAACATTCCAAACACGAGCACCTGCCCACAAAACGTGGGTCAGCACATCATCTATGTACTGGCGAGCAGAATCCAACCCACTCGCATAAACCAACATTTAAGGTGATCATTTAAGCATGCATTTATTAGAGTGATCTTTCTATTTGGGGCCTAGCATCAGTTTACAGTTCATGGGCAATAATCAAAGTGAAGCATGTAAACATATTCTTAGTAGCATTCATGTGGACATATCATTTATCATTCTTGGTGTTATCATGCAAAGACATCATTGAGGCATACTAGGTGTTATCATGAAAAGGCATCATTGAGGCATCGTTAACATTAACAATTTAAGCATGTTATAACAGTTCTCACTTCAAGCATCACTTAGCATGTATGTTGTGTTTGAGCAAGGATTATAGCAAGGCATCTTTCTAGCATACTAAATAGAACATGTTAAGCAGGCAAGTTAAACCAACTTATACAATATCACAATTATGTGATTTCTTACCGATAGCCGCCTCCTCGTACCTGTATCAATTACAGGTTATCTGATATACTTACTCTGCCTGCACAAACATTCATTAGCATGCATCCTGACTACATGGTCACTGGTGTTGTTAAACCATATGGACTCTTCTCATTTCATTTCATTTTAAGATAATGCGGTCAGCATAGTAGGTGGCGAGCCTCTATGCCACCCCGCCTTATCCGTGCTTCCATAGCACTCATCATTATTTCCTCCTAGGCCGAATCGGTCCCCAGGGCCCTAGGAACCGTTCGAGGAAATTATTACTCAAACCTTGTATACAAGTTGTCCATAACCATGCGAATGCGTGTCCGACTCGATTGTGAACAAAATCGCATGGTAAAATGTATTAAGGAAAGTAAAGGCAACAGTGCATCATTAGTCATATTCAATGACTTATTCTTTTATCATTACCATCATTTCATTTGGTGATCTCAACGATCCCAGCTTTATCATTTCTCATTCATTGCTTTATTGCAACGTATCTCATATCATTCCTTTCTTAAGAGGAACTTAACATTCATTCATTTCATTTCTTATAAGGGACAGGCAATATTTCATATTCTTGCAACAGTTATACAGAGAGTACATGATTCTAGTATTTCATTCAGTTCATTGGTTCGATAGCATAGCCAGTTCATTTCTTATTCTATCATTCATAAGGCATCTCATTATTCAAGTGTCTACTTGTTCCAGCAGTGTTAAGCATAAGGGGCAATATTATCAATTCATTCTCAGGCAGCGAATCACATTAACAGTTCAATGTGTTGTACATTTCAATAATTCTCAACAAAAGCATCTCTATTATTCAGCAACTAACATAAGGGACATTTAGGGGCAGTTCATAGCATTTCAATACTTCATCTATTAAGCATGAAGGAGTAAGGAGGAGGAAGGACAGTTCCACTCACCCAAAATTCCACTAAGCGTAGCTCCACCAGCGAGCCACGTTCCAATATCCATTCCGTCTAGCCAGCTAAGAGAGACTGTATCAGTCTCAATTCTCCCGATTTCCAACATAAGTCACGGTCTAATATTCTGATCCCATCCAATAAGCCAACCAAATGCCTCGTGCGGAGCGGGGCATTACACCCGGGATAACTCCGAAGCCAAATACGTGCCGTAGGATCCCGTACCGTAGTACGTACCCTTCTGAAGACTGCCAACGGCGGTCATCCAGAGCTCGTCCGGCGATGGAGCTATAGGCGGCTGGGAGGAAGTACCAGCCCCTCCCTCTGCTTGCGCACTAGCAGCAGCAGCAACAGCAGCCGCCTCCTCCTGTAGCCGAACAAACTCGGCCTAGACCATGTTTGCTAACGTGTAAGTGTTTGCTAAAGTCTATATTGATATGTATTTTTTTGTTTTCTAAATTATAGTAAATTAATATAAAGAATAGAATGTACATATGCCTGCGTCGCCCTCTCGTCAATGAACTCCCCAGCCCTCCGATGGGTGACCAGGAAGACGGTCACCATGTTCGGATCCTCACCCTTTTTTACATGTTAAAATATATTATCTATTATTAGTATTAAACATTCTATCGAACTATATATAAATTAATGTCCGTCATAGGAAACGTACCAGACGACGAAAATGCTCCGTCATCGGAATGGAGCTACCACACCACTTACCGGCGCTCGACCGCGCCACCTTGGCCTTCTCAGACCTCTCTTGGTACCTGCGCTCGCTGAATCTAGCCTTCATCGTAGTCCACTGCTCTGGCGTAATCCAACCCTGGATCGGCTGTCCGGAGCGATCACGACGCTTCTGATCGTCGATCGCATCACGGATGAGGGAACGCCTTAGCAAACTGCAGGAACTGCTCTACTCTCGCTATGTATTCATCCCGTACACCACACATATCATCAGGACGACGATTGTACATCCATGAACGATTCCGCAAGTAGTAATTCATATCCATTTGGAAATAATTCTTCAAAGATGGACACACATTATCCAACAGGCACAAATTCGTATATTATGTCCTATTAGGGACACACATTAGTAGCGGACAGTTACTAATAATAATGATATGCAATCTAGGTCAAACTAGGTTGTACTAAGTCAAACAAAGTCAAACAAGGTCAACCTAAGTCAAACAAAGTCAAACAAGGTCAAAGTAGGTCAAGGGTTGACCTATAGTTGACTTTGTCAACTCTTAGTCCAATCTAAGTCAAATATCCTATTTCTAGTTATTACCTACCAAGGTACCGTTTACCTTATCGCTATTGGTATCCCAATACTAATACCTTAAGTTGGTACCCTTTACCTTATCGCTATTGGTACCCTTTACCTTATCGTTATTGGTATCCCAATACCAATACCGCGGTAACATGGTTGGTACATTAAGGGTCTTTGACAAGGTTTATAAAAATAACTAATAAATCTCTATCCCAACTAATAAATAGTCAACCTTGGTCAAACAAGGTCAAATCCAAGTCTTCATCCATGTGTACACCTAGCTCATTTTGTTTCCTAAACTAAAAGAAATAAGACACTAGAAGACGCAAAATCCATATGGCTAGCTCTATACAATTTAAATGTATCCTTCTACAAATTTCAAGATATTCGTTTAAATAATGAGTTTGTCAAGAATTTTGGGTTAAGCAGATTTCGACATTAGAAATAAAACTTTGAAAGAGCTTTTGTTTATATATGGACATGTATATAATTTTATTTTTGTAAAAACCTTTCACAACTACTCATTAAATGAATTATCAAACATGAATTTGCTTAACCATTGTAGACAAATGGAAACAACCAAGGTGAACCTGAATTTAAACGAGTTAAACCCATTGGGGAGATGAATTTGCTTCATCAAAAAACCTAACCATAGTAGACAAATGGAAGAAGGAAAGTATTTAACATGGGGACTCGAGGGCGATGACAGGACGTCTCGACCCCATTGGGGAGATTCGATGGCGGTCTGCAGTAATCACGACCATTGTAAAAAACTGTTACGTTCCAGAACCAAAATACTGAAGAAGAAAAAAAACAGATACCGACGGTTACACGAACATAATACTTCAATAACCTGAATAAGTATAGTCGCTATTGTACAATTAGATTTGGGTATGACTCTAGCAATCTAACAATCAATATATTGGTTTGTAGACAAACATTAATCTCAATCCAAAATCAACACAAAGAACACAAGTAATTTATAACGAATACACTAAAGCATTCCCAAACGCAATTCAATACTATAAAGTCTAGAATCAAAGAGAGTATTAAACATAAAAGATAGTATCAAATGTACATAGCCATGTTATCAAGGCGACTAGAAACAGTTCCAAAAAATAAGAGCCAACACTTGTTCTATAACATGCGATAAAGAAAATTTAAAAGAATAGAATATTAGGAGGAATGGGGAGTCGAAGGCGGGGGTGTGGAATATGTTGTTTTGTCATTGATTTGGAGGGGGGAATATGTTCTTTCTTCATTGATTTTTTTTCCTATTGATTTTGAGGGGGGATTATGTTGTTTTTTTTGGGGGTGGGGGTTCAACATTTTTGGTTGGGGTTTAGTGAATGTTAGATGCTTCTTTTGGCTTAATGTGTTTAGATGTTAATTGAGTTTGCTATGCGCAACAAATAAAATAAAGACAGGTCGTCTAGGTTTTATGAGATGACTCTCTCGAGCTACATTGATTAGGAATTAGGGGAAAAAAGGACACAAGGGTTAATGTCATGTTGATAGATGATATGTAAGTTCTTTCTATGGAACATTCTTGTGCTGACTTGTCAACTTGGAATATTAGGTGGCATTTCTATACTGGAATGAGTATTATTGACAGGGACATCCCGAACTGCCGGCGGTTGTAGTTTTGATTACTTGTGAGAATTCAAATTGTTTGATTCTAATTATTGATTTTCTTTATTTGTTTAATACAGAACGGCCGTCTAGGTTTTATGACACGACCCTCTCTCGAGTTCGTACGTACTTGTAGCTATATTGATTAGGAATTTAGGAGAAAAGAAGTAGACACGGGGAGGGTTAATGTCAGACTGATAAATGATATGTTTGTTTTTCTTTTGAAACATTCTTGTGATCCGTAGCTGATGACTTGTCAACTTGGAATATTAGGTGGCATTTATATATTGGAATTGGTAAGTTAAGTATTTTTCTCATCTTGTCCTAATTAATCCCTATGTGTGTGTGTCTGTGTGTGTGTGTGTGTCTGTGTCTGTGTCTGTGTGTGTTTGTGTGTGTGTCCGTGTCCGTTTGTGTCCGTGTGTGTATCTGTGTGTGTCTGTGTCTGTGTGTGTGTGTGTCCGTTTCCGTATGTGTCCGTGTGTGTGTGTGTCCGTGTCCGTGTGTGTCCGTGTGTGTGTTTGTGTGTGTCCGTGGGAGAGGAGGAGGAGGAGGAGGAGGAGTTAGGGTTTACCTGACGAAGGGGAGGAGCTCGAGGAGGAGGAGGAGCACGACGGGGTAGGGGTCGCTGGGGGGGAGTCGCCGGAGGCAATCGCGGGGGGGGGAGGGAGTCGCCGGAGGAAATCGTAGGGGGGAGTCACCGGAGGAGATCGAGGAGGGGGAAAAATTGGGAGAGGGGGAAAAATTTTTGAGTGGGGGGAAAAAAGAGCACAGCGTGCCCTAAGTAAAATATTTAGCGACGTCACCAGTAGACGTCGCTAACCGTCGCAATAATTTTAATATAAACGACTTATTTTAATAATATGTTCCTGGACGTCGCTATTCAGTGACGTAGTTTATATAGTATCGCGGAACGTCGCTAGCCAGCGACGGTTTGCGACAGCAATAGAAGGGAGTCGCTATATTATATGTTTAGCGACGGAATTTTATTCCGTCGCTAAATAACGTCGCTAATAGAACATATTTTAGTAGTGACCCCTTGATAGCAGAGTATATGGATGTCTTCCCAGAGGAGTTGTCGGGACTGCCACTAGACAGGGACATAGAGTTCTCGATAGACTTGGTTCCAAGAGCGGAACCCATCTCTCAGCATGTCTATCGGGTGAACAACAGCGAGCTGGTGGAATTGAAGAAGCAAGTGGATGAGCTACAGGACAAGGGCTTCATCCGCTCGAGTTTATCGCCATGGGGTGTACCAGTGTTGTTTGTACCGAAGAAGGATGGGTCAGTACGCATGTGTATTAACTATTGGGCACTCAATAACCTCACGATCAAGAACAAATACCCACTGTCGCGGATCGACGATCTATTTGACCAGTTGAGCAGAGCTCGGGTATTTTCCAAGATTGATCTGAGGTCGGGATATCACCAGGTGAAGGTGAAGAGGGAGAATATTCCCAAGACCGCTTTCAGGACGCGGTACGGGCAGTTCGAGTTTTTGGTTATGCCGTTTGGGCTAACCAATGCACCAGCAGTGCTTATGAACCTTATGAACAAGGTGTTCCACCAGTATCTGGATCAGTTTGTGGTAGTGTTTATTAACGATATCTTGATATATTCCAAGACTGAGGAGGAGCACGAGGAGCATTTGAGGATAGTGCTGGAGATTCTCATGAAGGAGCAGCTTTACGGGAAGCTCTCCAAGTGTGAGTTCTTTTTGGATCGGGTGGACTTCTTGGGGCATGTGGTGACTGGAGATGGTATCTCAGTTGACCCCAAGAAGATTGTAGCAGTTGAGGCATGGACAGCGCCGACTTCAGTTGCAGAGATCAGGAGTTTCTTGGGGTTGACAGGATACTATCGGAGATTCGTACAGGATTTCTCCCGGGTCGTAGAGCCGTTGACTCGGTTAACCCGGAAGGATGCTGAGTATGTTTGGTCAGAGGAGCGTCAGGCAGCTTTTGATGAGTTGAAGAAGCGGCTTACGACAGCTCCGATTCTGATATTGCCTTCAGGATCAGGTGGTTTCACTATTTATAGTGATACTTCAGAGAAGGGGCTGGGTTGCGTTTTGCAGCAGCATGGGAAGGTGATTGCCTGTGCTTCCAGGCAATTACGTCCCTATGAGAAGAACTACCCTACCCACGACCTGGAGCTGGCAGCAGTGATATTTGCTCTGAAGCTGTGGAAGCATTATCTGTATGGTGAAAGGGTGGAGATCTTTACAGATCACAAGAGCTTAAAGTATGTGTTCACTCAGAAGGAGTTGAACATGAGACAGCACAGATGGCTAGAGTTGATGAAGGATTTTGATATCCTACTTCAGTATCACCCAGGGAAGGCCAACGTGGTTGCCGATGCCTTGAGTAGGTATCCGACAGCCATGTGTTTGACCATGGATCGACATTTGCTTACCGACTTAGAGAGCCTTGGGATTGAGGTGATCGTGCCCGGAGTGCAGATGCAGCTATGGGAGATGCAAATTCAGTCAGACTTGGTGGAAAGGATCAAGTCGGCACAGTTTGAGGACATTGCTCTGCGTTGTCTCCAGGAGCAGGTTCGAGCAGGATTGCTGGAGGGCGAGTTTTCTCTTGCAGAGGATGGTGCCTTGAGCCACGGTTCCAGGTTATGTGTGCCCAGCGGAGACCTCAGAGAGCAGGTTATGCAGGAGGCCCACAGATCTCAGTACTCTATACACCCAGGTGCCAACAAGATGTACCGAGATAGCGGGAGCATGTTTGGTGGTCAGGGATGAAGCGGGAGGTGGCTCGCTTCGTGGCTAGGTGTTTGGTCTGTCAGCAGGTCAAGACAGAGAGACAGAGGCCCGGTGGATTGTTGCAGCCGCTGCCCATTCCCCGAGTAGTAATGGAAGCATATCATAATGGACTTCGTATCAGGATTACCGCGTACTCTAGGAGGGTAAGACGCGATTTGGTTCATCATTGACAGGTTGACCAAATTGGCCCACTTCTTGCCATTCAAGGTGGGTACGTCTACAGAGAGGTTGGCAGAGATGTATATGCGTCAGATAGTCAGGATTCACGGAGTTCCGGTCAGCATCGTCTCAGATCGGGATAGCCATTTTACTTTCCATTTCTGGAGGAGTCTGTAGACCAGCTTGGGCACTCAGCTCAAGTTTAGTACTGCATACCACCCCCAGACGGACGGACAGTCAGAGCGGACTATTCAGACTCTTGAGGATATGCTGCGGACGTGCGTCCTAGATTTTGGAGGTTCCTGGGAGGATCATCTTCATTTGGTGGACTTTGCCTACAATAATAGTTTCCAGGCCAGCATTGAGATGTCACCTTTCGAGGCTCTATACGGGCGTAGGTGCAGTACACCCTTATCTTGGGATGATGTTGGTGAGCGAGCTTTACTGGAGCTAGAGATGGTTGTTGATGCAGCCGAGAAGGTGAAGCTCATCAGGGACAGACTTCGTATGGCGCAGGACAGACATCGACACTGGGCCGATAGCTACAGGAGGCCCTTGGAGTTTGAGGTACAGATTAGAGTAGGATTAGATTTAGGTTGTTTGTTGTGATTTGATCATGTTTGTTATTTATAATTAATTGAGACCTTGCTTGTGATTAGGTCGGAGACCAAGTTTTCTTGAGGATATCTCCAACTCGTGGTACGATACGTTTTGGTGGAGGCGGGAAGCTTAGCCCGCGCTTCATCGGCCCTTTCGTTATCAGCGGGAGAGTCGGTGACGTTGGTTACAGGATAGACTTGTCGCCTGTACTAGTGGGGGTCCACAACGTATTTTATGTATCACAGTTGAGACGGTACGTGGCTGACCCTAGCCATGTGTTCGATCATTCAGAGATAGAGGTTCGGCCTTCTCTCAGCTATCCAGAACAGCCAGTAGAGATTCTGGATCGACGGGAGAAGGTTCTGAGGAACCAGGTGATACCCTTGGTGTGCGTCGCATGGAGGCATCATTCTCCAGGAGAGTCTGCCTGGGAGCGGGAGAATGAGATATGCGAGCGCTACCCTTATCTTTTTGGACCGTGAGGTATGCTTTCTATCCTTCTCATCAGTTGTATTTCGTCTTTCAATTTCGAGGACGAAATTCTTTTAAGGAGAGTAGATTTGTCACTACCACATTTCTAGTATGAGGGTATTTTTGTCATTTTTGGGGTAATTTAAATTTATTTGAATTTATTTGAATTTTTAGGAATTTTTAGGAATTATTTTGGAATTGATTGGTGCTAGTTTTAGACATTGACTCATGTTGACTTAGGAGGCTGTCCTATAGGCTAACCTAGGTCAGGACTACTTGGTTAGGTTAAGAAACCCTAGTATGACCTAAGTTAGTGAATTCAAGTTCATTAGAATTATTTTGAGGGAATTTGGAGTTAGTTTGGTCTAGGAATGACTTGTGAAATCACTAGTCATGATCATGACTTAAAACCTTAGAGGCTCAACCTAACCTAGTGAAACCTTAGTCCAACCTCACTTGGCCGGCCACCTTAGTCTAACCTAGGGATTCTTCCACTATAAATACACTCCTAAAATCTAGGGTTGCATCTTTCTTAGAAAAAGCTCTAAGTTCAAGGAGGTTAGTTTCTATTGTATTTTAATCCCTAGAACTTCTTTCCTCTTCCTTTTTCTTTCTAATTTATTCTATTAGGTCCTGATATGACTATTCTTGCTGTTGCTAAGGTCTCATCTCAGTTTGAGGTTGTTTTGATTGGATTGGGATATCAAGAGAGGAGCTCACAAAGAGGGGTTTTTCTTGAAGGTTCAAGAATAGGTAACTTTCTCGTTTCTCCATGAAATTTCGTTTTGTCTTCATCATTAGGAAGTCCTAGGGGTCCCCTAAGTATCAGTATAGGTTTTGTGTCGGGTATCTTGAGTTTCGTGTCCATTTGGACACGTATCAGGTCTGTAGCCTAGGTGTTTGTCGAAATGCCACTGAGGGCATTTCGGGTTAATTTCTAGAAAGTAATTGATTGGAAATATTGTTTTTTATGTTGCTTACATGTTTCTAGTGGACTGATGTGATTTTTGTGTCTGCTCGTGTCGGATTCATGGCTTGGACACGACAGCACCACAGCCCGCACGTATCCCCTGCTACTCGGGGGCTCCCCAGGACACGACACTGCGTGTTTGAACACGAGATTTTGGGGGAGTCTCGGGGCACCCACTGACACGCCATGTGTCAGATTTTGTGGGCCTACGTGGCGTATCGAGGAAAAAATCCTCGACGCACGGGAATTTGCCTGTGCAGTGCACACGTGTATTCGACCACTGATACGGCGTTGTAGCGACGGACACGACACACTAGGACACAGTGCAGGTTGACCTAGACCTAGCCCTAGTATAGGTGTACACGTGTGTGCGAGAACGAGGCCTAGTTTGGCCTATGTCGTGTGCACGACACGCGTGCACACACGCACGAGCCTGTGGTCTACACAGTGTCTGTGTGTGCACTGTTTAGTGTTATTCGTGTTTGGACACGTTTGTGTCCATCTTGGTGGACATGAACAGGTTGTGGGACACATATATGTTGTGTATATACACTACCAACCTCTGTTTTTGTATTTTACATTGTTTTGACTTGTGAATTCTCGAATTGCCCAATTTTCTGATACATTATTTCCTGAGAAATTCCAGTTTTGAATACGATTTTGTACACCTGTTTAAACCCAATTAATACTGTTAAATGATGGTTTAGTTTCTAAATATAATTCTCCTATTAGTAGTCTAATTGTGTATTGATTTTTGGGTCGTTTGGGTTGTGAGAAATTTAGTTTGGCATTGAGAAGGTATGGCCTGAAATGTTAATTCTGAAACTTGATGTTTAGTTTACTGATTTTTCCAGTTTATATATGTTGAACTTTGTCATCAATTTTAGACCTATTTAATACTGTTATATATTGGTTTTAGTTCCTAAATGGGTTCTCCTATAGGTAAACTAACTGTGGTTGAGTTTTGGGGTTGTTTGAATGTAATTTGGTTCATAAATCTGAGAATGAAAAGGGTAGACAAAAAACTGTATTTTAGGAACTATTTTAAACTATTTTTGTGAACTAAATTCATTGGTTCTTCATGTTTTAACCTGAGTATGGGTTTATGGACTGTCCTAAACTGAATTGGTTCAGTTTCACTAAAACTGAGATTTTTAACTTACTGATTTCCCTTCCTTTTTCAGTCTAACGACTGAACTGTCATACACTGGATTGTATATGCAATGGGTTCCTTCTCCTCTCTCTTTCCTGTTATATTTCAGTCCTCTACACATTGTCCCCTCTCTACACATATTGTTTTACCACACACACACAATTTTATCTACACACACAACCACATGCCACCTATTCCCATTTCCTGTCACTTGTTGCCACACACCACACCCACACACAGTCTATAGTATCTCTCTCTCTCTATATATATATATACCTATCTTAATCTTCTAATTGTAGGTTATGTATTGTATGAATACCTATGTATTATGTGTAATGTATATATATGCATAGGTGTAATGGATGTTTGGATAATGTGTAATGTAGAAAGTAGCTAATGTGGCCCAAGGTAAATTAGTGTGATGGTTTGATTTTGGCTTGATATAGTTGTGTACTTGTTATTGGTCTATGTAGACTAGATAGCCTACTTAGACTTGGTTAGACCTTGTTGACCTAGTTTGACTTCTAGGGTTGACCAGAGTTGACCAAGAGTTGACTTTGGCCTAGATTGACCTAGAATCATGTAGAATGCATAGTAGGACTTCATTTTACCATTTTAGGCTTGTTGTGACTTGTGCTGTTCTGATTAGGAGCCAGACACCACTCCTCGGACGGTACCTTTCATATTGGACACTCAGATACAAGCGAGTACATTCTCTGATCATTTCATATCCTGCTTAGAACTATTTTCTGTAGTAGATTACTTTATTTGTACTGTCACGTTGGTCACCCGGATTGGTACTATATGGATCCCTTCTTGAGATGTTATCCTTAGGGAGTATCGGGTACTCTATGTTCTGTGCGTTTCACTTACATGGCGTATCACTATTATTCGTTGGTTCTTCGATCACTTGTGACATATACTCTTATGATCACAGAGACTTTCTGGAATCCTTATCCCATTTATGGGTCTACTATATATCACCCTTCGGGGGCTTATCACCTTTCAGAGGCTTACCACCCTTCGGGGGCTTATCACCCTTCGGGGGCCTTACATAGTATCATAATATAACCTGGTTGGATCCTTGTGTACTGATTGGGGGTACGGGGGAGTAGAAATAGACATGTGAATACTATCCAAGTAGTGTAGTATCAGAATCTCTTCCATAGTGTAGCATCAGAATCTTCTATACCATTTACATGTCTATATTGTACTCTAACTCACTAGTCACATGTTAGCTCTCTATTTATAGTAGATATTTTTATTACAGCTTTCTCTCTCTGTTTACATACTGCACTTCTTTCAGTACCTGTATCTTACTTTACTGCATGATTATATCTTCTAACCTGCTATGAACTGTTGAGATGTACTGTACTCGCTCCTGTCCTGACTAGACCTGTTGAAAATATTACAGAGGACGAGGAGGAGGCTGGTCTGGATACTTACTACGGGGCAGCCTTAGATGACACCTGCGAGCTGGACCCTCAGGAGGACCCAGCTCTAGCTGAGGATATCACCCTGATTGCCTAGACTAGATTAGTTAGGCTTATCTATCTTTTATGTATTCTTGAGACATATTTTAGCTAGACTATATTTGGAGTTCAGAGTTGTATATATTCTTTTATTCTGTATCTGAGACCATGTACTTCTGGATATTGCTGGGATTATCTTAGACTACTTGTCATCTATTTATTTTCTTGAGTTCTATTTCATATCGTGCTATCTCTTCCTTAGTTGTGATTGAGTTTTACTGCTATGTCACCCCCATTCGGGGAGTATAAACTGTTTAGATATATATTGTTAGATGTATGTTGACTTAGGACAGCGTTCTACCGCCGACACTGCGGGATAGGCTGGACGTACCCATGTCTCGTGCCCTTACTCTAGGGTGCGGGTCGTGCCCTTAATCGGTCTGGCTCCATCTGCAGTCGAACAATTACGAACTCCTAAAATATAAGTAAACTACAATAAATACTAATTCTAAGATAAAATATCTACCATAAATATACATACTATTTATAGACTTTATTGCATATACTAGCTAAATAGTTTACAACTACATATATATATGCCCTCTATATGAAGTATCATGCCAACATAAAAATAATACTTCATAATATAAAAATATTCATTTTAAATTCTAAAATAATAATATAAATATTTTTGGGAAAATATCTAAAATTAATACAGCCATCATATATATACATATTTATCAAACAAGTAAATATATCCATATTCTAGCTATTCTACATACACATGTAATCATGCTATTAGATAAAAGTAGTATTTTTATGAACTAAAAAAAGAAATTATAAATTCTTAAATATTTCCTAAAGATATTTAATAAAAATATTTAATCATAATATTTATAGAAAAATACACTTTGACTAAGTATATCAACTTCTTGGCTTGTGTAACTACCACTTTTTCGGACTAGGGTTATTTTTGACCAAATAAAAATTTGCCATTAGTGTGCCATCTAGCATGACATTTAACCTAAATTCATAAATTAGAAATTCTATTTTAAGTTGGGCCCTAGTCATGATTAATTAAGGTGCAAGCACTAATTAGAGCCAAACCAGTTAGTTCCATTAAAGACCTACCTAATACTAATTGTCATGAATAGTTTAGGGCTTGGAAAGACCCTATTTAAACCCCCACAAAGCCCTCAATGGCAGCCACCATTTCAATATAGGGTTTCTACTCATTTTTTCATTCCATACTCTTCCAAATTTTCTCCTCTTTCTTCCCTTGGTGTGCTAAGGACTTGGGGAGCTCAAGAAGGCTTGGTGGAGGCTCTAGCAAGGTGTTGGGAGCTACTTCTTCATCTTTCTTCCTCAAATTCGTGGGTCATTGTGTAGGCTTCTTCCTACATTGGTATAACCCTCTCAACTCTCTTTTCCATGTTAAATTTTATGTATTCATGTAGAAGACCCCTCTAATGGCTAGATCCAACCTATAGATGGTGAAATAGGTATTAGAGGACTCATTCCTAATAGTTCTATGGGTTAGAATGGTGTCATTTGGGTAGTTACGGGATTATGACCAACAAGTATTTGACAAAATAACCAATAGGCTATTTTAGTTTTGATTTTCAGTTTTTCCTTGGATGTAGCTTGGGTTACTCATTTGGATAGGTATTTATGTTCGAAGTATTATATCAAAATGTAATACATACATATTTGTATGTATGGATCTATATGTATATGTATCTTGTATATAGGCCTTTATGTTCACTGGTTTTTGAGCCTCATGAGCACTGTTTTGAGTTTCATGAGTTAGGGGACTATTGTGTGGTTTCTTGTGAGTGTCCTAGAGCCTAAGGGTTCCCTTGTGGTAGTTAGAGTGTAAGCTATTGGTGGCAGGTTGTGTCCTAAAAGAGGTTTAGTGAGTGTGTGAGAGGGGTGTGGACAGCCCATTGCATTACTTGGGCAGGCAGGGGACTATCTTCCCATTCCACAGGCTAGTGTCGCTTTGGCAGTAGGCCATGTTAGCCAGTGCCTCTTAGAAAGCATGTACCAGTCCTATGGCTATACATGAGCCATATAGTTTTTATGTATCAATTATCTAGGAGAAACACATATAAGTATAAGGTAATGAGCCTTAGAATGCGGGGAGCTTGTAAGGAGTGTTAGTAGGGTAAATTAGACTGATAAATTGAGTATCAGTGAATTTACTATGTCAATAAGAAACAGTAAGAGGAGTATCAGTCCACATAGTAGACAGTGTGCATGTATCAGTCTATAGGACTTGAGGTATTAGTCAAGCCAATAAAATAATTTGTGTATCAGACATATATAAGAGTATCAGTATTGTATGGCTCATATATATAAGTTCACTGTTGCTTCCAAATGGGTGACAGTGTCAGAACATGGTCGAATACTAGAAAATGGTATCAGTAGAGAGGAAGGGGAATTGGATGAGGGACATTAGCATCAGCTAACAGTGAGTGAGTGTCTAAGTGTCATGACAGTATACATAGGTGTCTTGAGGGGATGAGGGTGAACAATAGGAGAGAGTTAGGCCCGGCTGTAACACCCATATTCTGAATGCGTATTTTTGTCAAGCTTGCATTTATTTCAGACCTGTATTTATTTTCTTGGATTTTGTCATGTACTTGTAATTGGCTTGACTTGCAGATTTTCGTTCTCGTAATTGGGTTTTATCTGGCTTGGTTTATTTTGTGGAGGAGAATTGGTTTGATTTGGTTTGGTTTATCATGCATTGGAACACCTTAGCCTATGCTCCACCCTCAACACAATACAACCCACCCTCTTTATTATCCCCACCTAACACTCTCTCTCCTCATTACTTTCCTCCATTAATTTCTTCTTCTTCTTCTTCCTTCCTCTACACAACACTCCACCCATAGGCAAGTGCACCTTGCCACCACATGAGAACCACATTTTATTTGTTTATTAGCTAGATTAGGCCATGATGATCAACATTAGTGCTTGACATTTTGTGATTTGGAGTCTCTATTGTTCTAGATCTAGGTTTTAACTATTTTCGAATTTACATAGTTTTGATCTATTTTGGTTGTGTTTTTGGGGATTTTGATACTTCCATGTGGAAGAGAACTCAATTTTACTCAAGTTAGAACTTGGAAAATCTAGATTTGGCTTTGATTTGACAAAGATATGAAAATTTGAATTTCTTGGTGTTCTTGGTGTTCTTCTCGGCCTGGAGTAGCAGGCTGCAGCTTGCGCTCTTTAGCGCAGTACTGG
This sequence comes from Iris pallida, assembly GCA_029216955.1. Lineage (NCBI taxonomy): Eukaryota > Viridiplantae > Streptophyta > Magnoliopsida > Asparagales > Iridaceae > Iris > Iris pallida. The sequence goes on from JANAVB010007397.1 coordinate 12,351,176, forward strand.
ACTGCGCACCTCCTCTCGGCCTGTGCTCTTTAGCGCAGCACCGACCGCGCTGCTTGCCTCTTGGCGAACTGCGCTCAGCCCCATGCGCCAACCTTTCCTGCGTAATCTACCCCTGCACAGTTTACTCCTGCGCAGTCTGCTCCTACGCAATCCACCCCTGCGCAGTTTACTCCTGCGCAGTCTGCTCCTGCGCAATCCATCCCTGCGCAGTTTACTCCTGCGCAGTCTGCTCCTGCGCAATCCACCCCTGCGTAGTTCACTCATGCGCACTTGGCCCATGCGCCATCTGCCCCTGCGCCCTGTGCCCCTGCGCACTTGGCACCCTGCGCCGCTGACACCCTGCACAATCCAACCCCTGACCCCCTTGCGCAAACCATTGGCTCTTGGAGTTTTGGTTTTATTTCTCTAAGCTTGGCTCTTCTATAGCCCTGTATATTAATATTTTATTATATATTTTATGCCCATTTTATATCCTTACGCCTTTTGTCATGAACTTGATTTTACTTAATATGCTTGGAATGACTATTGTACATGGCATGGTATGACAAGGAACTATCATAATACGACAGTGACCCGAAGAGGTGCACTCCTGACATGACCAACCTGACATGATAGTGGCCCGTCGTGGCGTACTCCTGACAAGTACCCTGAGATGATTTATCTTGATGCTGTTGCGATGGCTAACTTGACTCGTATAATCAACTTGACACCGTGGGTGTTCCTGCTTACTTGCTTGTGCAATCCACCTGTCTTGTCTTGCATCATGTCTAGGACGTGACTTCCTGGTTCCCACGGTCAGGGATTTATACTGAATCTGGATTAGGATAATGATTAGATCAAACTATAGTTCATAGAGAATTTCCAGTCACAGGCAATCTCGTTATCTGGGCGCCTTAATTGGACTTGTAGCTTGCCGACGAGTAGAGCACATTTCCAGCACACTGTCATGTGTTGCACCCTCTAAGTCACCTAAGGGTATATCGCCTCCGGGGCGATGTACCCAACCATACTCTCAACCCGCGGAAGGATAACTGGATGGTCTGCAGGGCTTGGGACTGGAAAATTCTCACTTGTATCTTGTTAGTAATTAGGCTTGTGATTACCCTAGTTAGTTAAAGTAGTAAGCCGTAGTATTTGCTTGGCCGCTTATGAATGGATGGAGTCCAGCCTTGTCTAAGTAATGTCTAGTCCCTGTACCTGGCTACTCTTGTACATGCTTGTTTTACTTATCTCTAACAATAAATGGATAGAGACAAGAGTGCTGTTCAGGCGAATGGTTACAACCTCGGTCCTTGTCTGGTTTAAGCACTACACCAAAGGTCTTTTACGGCCTACAATTTGCGCCGTAAAACTAATTTTACGGCTCACATGGTAGTGCCGTAAAAGCTCCAGCCGTAAAAGGGTACGAGTATTTACGGCGTGCGAAAGTAGGCCGTAACTTAGGTAATTGCACGCCGTAAAAGAAGTTGCTGAAAAACTATGGATCTTATTTACGTCCCATAATGCATGCCGTAAATACTAATCTTTTACGACTCGAAGTGATGGCCGTTAATAAATTCAATTTAAGGCACACATGGCAAGTCGTGAATACTTAAAAATAAATACCTACTATCTCACATTTACGGCCCAAAAATGCAGGTCGTAAATGTTATGTGTTTATGACTCAAACTGAGGGCCGTTAAAAGGTTGATGAGTTTCATTTTTGTGGCTCGCAAGGCGCGCCGTGATTATGGTTTTTTTTTTTTTTAAATATCCACATTTGAATAGCTACAAATATAATTAATTAATAAACCAAAATCAAATATGACTATAATATGGTTCTCACAGTTTTTCCAACCGAAATCAAACTAATTGCACATCTATATATTGAGAGTATTTACTTCCAACAAGTTGCACTAAATCCATACACATTAATAAGATGACACAAACATGATAGAAGCTTAACACAAAGAAAAAGTGTTTAAACTGGATTTCCAATAGCAAAGTCATTTTCTTAGTCATTAAGCTCAAACCAAAATTAATGTCTTACAACAAAAACAAAGTCACTTTGTCTTACTACAAAAGCAAAATTCACTCTCACTATAGTTGGACACTTCAAGACTTTCGAAGATTTTAAAGTCCTTGAGCTCAAAATATGAAACTTTGTAGAAGCATGCCTCCCCTCTTCTTTAAGCTTAACTACCTGAATAAAAATAAAAAATAATATTAACAAATATCCAATAAAATGAATGCATGAAAGAGACTTATATACATGTTTAATGAGGAGACTTATACACAAGACAAGTTCCATGAATATGGATAATTTTACACCCATCACCAATGTGCTGGATGACAACAAATTTCCTAATGTCAACTTAATATGATGTAAGCCAACCCAAAAACATGAGGGGCTGGAAAACTCGTTCACATTACCCAAAATATATAGGTGAACCAAACAAACTTCAGCAAGCATACATTGGCTATAATAAATGTTCCAACAACCACCATACATGCCACCAAACAATGGTTTCATACACCAATTTAAGGCCAGTCAAAATATAACATGTTCAAAATTTCAGGCAACAGGATAAGCCGGTCGGTATTAAACCGACTAATCCATGAAAAGAGGAGGAATCGAGTGGAACCGAATGGAACTGTGTGAAATCATATTAGCAGGAGAATGGGTATAGATTGTAAGAAAGTTGAAAAAATGTGGTAGTAAACATAACATTTTCCCATGTACATACAATGTGGAGTGGAGTTGTATAATAGAGCATGGAAACTACAATCATCAGTTTAACATGAAGAATGACAGTTTTTACAACCGGCGAGAGCAATTATAGGTCATGGGTGGTGTTGAATGACTCGCTCGGACTCAGTCTTCTGTGGGATAAGTCTTGCATCCCAACAAATAAAATATTGGTCTCCATCTAAGTCCCCTCCACAGCATTCATTTGGAGGGAGCCTGCATTTTCAATATCTCAGCAAACTGACGATATGTGATAAAATTCTCTTATGAAGGTCAAAAGTGCATTTTTATTTAGTTGTCACAGTTCCAAGATTAATGGATTATACTGACCATTCGAATAAGGCTGCAATGCTCAAAGAATTATAGGACATTCTGAAGAATTATAGGACATTGAATAAGGCTTGTGTCAGCTCCAATATTTAGTTGTCACAGTTCCAATATTTAGTTGTCACTTTGTAATTTAAGGATTATACTGAAGGTCAAAAGTGCTCAAAGAATTATAGGACATTCGAATAAGGCTGCAATGCTCAAAGTATATGGTCTGACATGACTAGATATGCAGGATAATGAGGTTCAATGATCCAACAAATACTCCTACTCCTATTCTAACTGATACAACATCAATGATAACAATGATATGGCAAACAAAATGAAATGCGTTGTTAATTCAACTGAAAATATGTACAGAATTTTTCTGCAGATCCAACATCCATTGACAATCTATAGTGAAAATTTCTTGTGTCAGCTCAACTATAATGGATAAAAGCTATAACTGATCGGCGAAAAGAAGCAAAAAAGAGTATTTAGAGAGAAATTACCTTCCATTTTCTAACAAGTTATGATGTAATTGATCGGCCATGCGATTATGCTTCCCAGTGCTTCATTCAAAAGAAAAGCTTCACGCGTTGGTCGATACAGAGTCACGCTCTCATTGCCCTCTACTACATGTCGCACAGAAACTTTCCAACATTCAGCACCAAGCGGCACATGATGCACTAGTGATTTAGGATCCTTTGATAGAACTTCACCGGTGGCAACAACTGTTTTTTTGTCTAACCAACTTAGTAATTTGCATTTTGAGCTCTCCTGATTGGAATTGCGAACAACTACATGTTCTTTCTTCTTGCTTTGTGTTGTCTCATGAACAGAATTCATAATTGGACTTGTTTCGTTCCTTTTGCTTTGCGTCATGTTATTGATAGAATGTTGACCACTTGCATCATCTTTCTGCTATAATTAATATATGTTAAGCTTAATATATAAATACAAAAGAGTCATAATATTTAAAAAGCAAATCTATTGAGGTACTTACCGAATTACTTCCTCCTTTTTCGACCATTGCAATAAAATTGTTCATTTGATTTTTCAAGGCCACAAGTTCATTTTCTAATTTATTGACCTTGTCTCTCATTTGTGTTTGTCCCTCCAACTTTGACGGAGCTGTTCCATATCCAAGCCCTCTTACTCGTCCTCGTGGATCCGGACCCAGTACCTTTGCAACAGCATCATCTCTAAAAGAAGAACCATTTTCTTGTGCTTTGTATTTTTGACTTGTTGCTGTATTACAAAAAAAAACAAGGTACAAACTTCAATACGAGTAACTGAATGACTAGTGTGCTGTTAACTTGCAAAAAGAACATAAATAATTAACATCTCATGTACAAGAAATTGAATTTTCAAAGTGAATCAAAACCAGAAACAAAAGAAAAGATGACTTGAGAAGATTATGATCCACTTTGAATGACAATCAGATACCTCAAACTATTTAAAAATTCAAGAAGCATCCTGCAGCCAGTAGGAAATTTTTGTCAAAGCCATTTCCAATGAAATTGAGATTGACTCTGAAGCGCAACTCTAAATTGACAAGGAACAATGGTAGGATCTGATCTATTCTCAATTACTTATTAACCTAGCATCAAAGCTGACCTGGCAGCAAATTTTCTAACAAAAGAAACAATGAACGTCTTGCTACATACCCTTGTGTCACAGTATAAGTTCGCCTAACAAGGACCAACTCTCAAAATTTCTCCCAGGCTTGACAGGGAATCTTGAACAAAGGGGAAAATGTAAGATTCACTATAAAGTACTGCATGCATCTCTATCACAGTGAATATGATGTGCATAGAAATAGTGGGTTCGGTATACTTCATCATTTAACTTCTACAATTTCATGGGTATAACTGATATCCAAAATGAAGTGCAAGGGTTCAGGAACTTTTGACTAAAAGGATCACATACGATAGCACCCATAGAGTTCTGTTGTTCACTTTACTGGAGAAAGATTAATTTCATATAAATAATAGTAGTAATAATAATAATAATAGTCCAAACACATCGTAGTATCAGAAAGCTGCACTCCCACGACCATCCAAACTAGACCAAGAACATCTCTTTCATCCTCGGGTGACAGGATCATAAATATACAACTAGAAAAACAGTAGTATATTACAATCTCATGGTTTCCAATCTGTCCATGTTCGACAATTCCATATTTCTTTTGGACTTCTTTTGAAGTTAATGAGAAACTGGCAAGAAAATAATTCTAGGTTCAGCCACCAAGTCAAGAACAGGACAAGAACATTCTTATGTAATTAAAGGTTGAGCAAGGTACAACATCTGACACGCAAACTGGCAGACCTACACTGCAAGTCATTTAAGGATGAAGAAAAGAACGGTGCATTGTCGCAAGTAAGTTGGTTAGAATGGTGCACAAAAATACTGGTCACTCAAGGACAGCTCCCACCAGCTTGCCCTTCTGTGTTTCAAAACTGAGACTTCCCCTTTTACAAAGGATAGTCTCAATTATCCCATAGGTTCCCTTTGCATAAATATATATAGAACAAATTGTTCTGTGAAGCAATAGGTGCCACCAACATAGGTGCAATAACCATAAGAGAAATTAACCACAGGTCCCCTTTTACCATAAGAGAACAAATTGTTCTGTGAAGCAATAGGTGCCACCAACAAATTGTTCTGTGAAGCAATTATCCCACAGGTCCCCTTTTACCACAGTTTGTTTTTTGCTTCTACGTGTAAAAGGATTGCCACCAACATAGGTGCAATAACCATAAGAGAATCTCCTATAATAGCTTTCAATTCTGCATTACCAGCATCAGAATAAGCTCCTGTGCCTAGGTGTCCATGATGTTGAAACAAAAGTCCTTTACCAGGTGACCCTTTCACATACTTCAATGTTCACAATGTGTCCATTCCTTAGTAGCTACAATGTCCCCAGTCCGTGGTTACAAATAATTCTGGAGAGTGTCTTTGGTCTCTTTGATGCATGTGGCATTGCTACCAGATGAAGAGTGTCATAAGCATAAACCATTACGATAATAACACCAGAACTTGTACAACTAAATAAACACAAAGTAGCCTGCATGACTTCGTGGAAACGCCACTCATTACTTGGCTAAAATTATCAAACCAAGCACAAAGACTCTGTTTGAGACCATAGATCATTTTTCATCTTGCAGCCTTGAAACCTTGCATACACGAGCCTCCCCCTAGCAACGAACCTAGGAGGCTATTCCGTATAAACATCCTAAGGTTACCATACAGAAATGCATTTTTAACATCAGGAATGAAAAATAGGCCAATCATAAAAGTCCTAAAACTGACACACATGGAAAACTTGTATGTTTCTACAGTTTTCTTATCAAAATGTATGCAAATTTGACAATATTCCAGAACTCCCAGATTAGAACAGATGATCAGGAAGCAATAAAGACATGCTGGATTTGGGAGAATCTATACAGTTTACCAGGTGACCCTTTCACATACTTCAATGTTCACAATGCTTCCTTCCAGTGACAATTCTTAGGACGCACAACAAAGAAATATCAGGTCCAGTAGCAATTAAGCAAATTAACTTGCTGACCTATCTTTCATACTGTATCTTTGAATTCCTTATCTATCATCAGTGGGCAATAAATTATAATTATTTCCAGAAGGGTATCAAGCTGTTTGGACCAAGTAATCTGGTTTATTATAATAAACCAATAATGTGTTTTCTATGAGAATGGACAATCCTCTGTTTGCTGTGAGCGATCTCAAGTCCTTAGTAGCTACAATGTCCCAAGTCCGTGGTTACAAATAATTCTGGAGAGTGTCTTTGGTCTCTTTGATGCATGTGGCATTGCTACCAGATGAAGAGTGTCATAAGCATAAACCATTAGGTGTCCAAGTGCCAGATCGAACCCCTTTCCCCCATGTTCTGATTCCAAAACTCAGATACATGCTAACCAAGTCCCATAGGCCAATGGCTAACCACTGCATCCTACTGCTGCAGCTGTAGCATGCTCGACAATTATTTAGGAGAAAGAGATAGAGTTAACTCTTTCTCCATCTTGGGCATCACCAAAAGTGATAGGGGCTATCACAGTTGACTCATTAGTTGTAAACATAAATGAAGTATACGTACCACTATTTCATGATCCTCAACTTCTTCTTCATCATCAGTATTCTTCTTCTTTCTTGCTTCGTACCCACGAATCCAAACGTCAGACCTTGATATTGCATCCGGTGTCTCACTTTCTTGTCTCTACAAAAGAAAATTCTATTTGTCATATAAACAGATTAAGTGATCACCAATAGAGATTCAATAATTTGCCTTACCATCTCATCCTCTAGCCGTGCAAATCCTTTACGACTCGTTCTATGCACTAGAGTTTGTTTTGCTCGCATTTCTTTATACTTTTTATTTATCGCCTATAAAATATTCACAATTCAAGGATATATTCAAAAAAAAAAACTGTAGTATAAGTAAAAAAAAACCAACATTATTTACAATTAATAAAACCAATTATAATGTAGTATTTCCATTGTATACATCAAGGACTCACCAATTGTTGTGGATTACTCCGTTTTTTGATAAAAGCTTGCCAAACTTCCATGGATTCTACACTGTCAGGTTTCAAGAGGGTAGCAGCACGTTTCAGGCCAACCAACTTGGCTTGGTCCATCACTTTATTTAGAAGCAAGCTCCGGTAATCCCTCCAATGTTTTCTTAGCTTTCCAAATGTATACTTTTTATAACATTCAGCAAAACTAAACTTTTGCTACAAAATAAAATGAACAATTGTATTAGAAATATATCTAACAAAATGTATAACAAAATGTAAAACAAACTTTTGCAGCCTTTGGATTTTGGGGGGATTGAACTTCTGGGATATCAGCAGTTGGAGAATTAGAATCTCCATTCGATAATCTTCTACATTGATTTTCATCTTGAATGGCTGCAGCTGATCCAATTATTTGTTGCTTTTTTGACCTTCCTCTCTTTTTTGAAGGCTACACATAGAAAAATGTTTGCAACAGTGCCAAATAGCCAATGAGTGATACCATTGAGCAGATTGTTACCTTCAAATAAAGATTAACAATATAGCAAGGCGAGGCCAGTGCAATCAATGAATGAAGTCATGAACCATGGCACGGCCTTGACAAGTCTAGCATCACAGTGAGAATCCATGATAAAGAAGATTGACTAAAAATCTCACCCCAATCTAAAAGATATCAAATTCTTATCTAAATTAATCCCAGACTATATCAAATTCTCAATGTAAAAAAGATTGTGATACATCTCATTCTTATAGGAAAGAGATTCAGGTTCAGAATCCCATCATTTAGTTTAAACAGAATCAAAACTGATCTTGAGCAAGTACTATAAAAGGGCAGGACATCCAAAATATCAGAGAAGCTAAATATGTGAAGCCAAAGAAGCACAATCAAGTTGACACAAAAGAACATGTCTATAGTCTCAATGTAAAAAAATTAATCCCAGACTATATCAAATTCTCAATGTAAAAAAATTAATCCCAGACTATATCAAATTCTCAATGTAAAAAAGATTGTGATACATCTCATTCTTATAGGAAAGAGATTCAGGTTCAGAATCCCAGCATTTAGTTTAAACAGAATCAAAACTGATCTTGAGCAAGTACTATAAAAGGGCAGGACATCCAAAATATCAGAAAAGCTAAATATGCGAAGCCAAAGAAGCACAATCAAGTTGACACAAAAGAACATGTCTATAGTCTCAATGTAAAAAAATTAATCCCAGACTATATCAAATTCTCAATGTAAAAAAATTAATCCCAGACTATATCAAATTCTCAATGTAAAAAAGATTGTGATACATCTCATTCTTATAGGAAAGAGATTCAGGTTCAGAATCCCATCATTTAGTTTAAACAGAATCAAAACTGATCTTGAGCAAGTACTATAAAAGGGCAGGACATCCAAAATATCAGAAAAGCTAAATATGCGAAGCCAAAGAAGCACAATCAAGTTGACACAAAAGAACATGTCTATAGTCTCAATGTAAAAAAATTAATCCCAGACTATATCAAATTCTCAATGTAAAAAAATTAATCCCAGACTATATCAAATTCTCAATGTAAAAAAGATTGTGATACATCTCATTCTTATAGGAAAGAGATTCAGGTTCAGAATCCCATCATTTAGTTTAAACAGAATCAAAACTGATCTTGAGCAAGTACTATAAAAGGGTAGGACATCCAAAATATCAGAGAAGCACAATCAAGTTGACACAAAAGAACATGTCTATAGTCTCAATGTAAAAAATTAATCCCAGACTATATCAAATTCTCAATGTAAAAAAATTAATCCCAGACTATATCAAATTCTCAATGTAAAAAAGATTGTGATACATCTCATTCTTATAGGAAAGAGATTCAGGTTCAGAATCCCATCATTTAGTTTAAACAGAATCAAAACTGATCTTGAGCAAGTACTATAAAAGGGCAGGACATCCAAAATATCAGAGAAGCACAATCAAGTTGACACAAAAGAACATGTCTATAGTCTCAATGTAAAAAAATTAATCCCAGACTATATCAAATTCTCAATGTAAAAAAGATTAATCCCAGACTATATCAAATTCTTATATAAAATTTTACAACATTTCAATTAGTCTAAAAGATATCAATGTAAAAAAAATATTTCTCAACCTCGAGAGAAGTTGGAAAGGAGGGTGAGCAGTAGAGTATCGAGAGGAAAGAAGATTCAAAAATACTAAGGAGAGCTTCTCAGACTACTTATCTACAGCATAAATAGTAAGAATTACGTGAAGAGAAAACTTCTCATACATGACAAGTATCCATGGCTGTTTTTCTCCTTTTGGGAGCCAAATTAACAATTCTTCCACGCGGCGTCACCCTTTATATTAATCCCAAGATGAACCAAAAAGAATAACAAACCTTATATTAATCATCTGAAGACATATAAAACAAACCCTTTATATTAATCCTTTATAACAAACCCTTTATATTAATCCCAAGACATATAAAACAGTTTTGGTGTGACTGTCTAAATCTGTAACAACATTGAGAAAGATTGCTAATCATCTGAAGTTATGTACGTGGACAAAAAATATATACAAAAAGGATGCTTACCTCGACACCACTCATGATTTATGATGGTTGAATCTGAAAAGAAAATTAAAAATTAGTATTAGTATTCAAATCTATCTCATGAAACATAAAATAATAAACAACATCATCATTGCAACAATTACCGACTCATCCAAGACCTCATAGTCCTTTCTTTCAAAATCTTCATCATCAAGATTAAGATTGGAGACATCTAATGGAGCATATGGTATGCAATCATTCCCATTACTTTCACACTCATAAACTCCTCTTCGTGGTGCTTTAAGTACCACATACCAATTTGAAGCATCGTCGTCTCTGGAATAAAAGACTTGGTTTGCTTGTGAGGCAAATATAAAAGGATCATTCTCAAATTGGTGCTGACCTTCATGAAGGTTAACTAATGTAAAACACTCTTCAACTTTGACACCACTTCCTATGTTTGCCCAATCACAATGAAATATAGGGATTTTAAACTTGTGATAGTCCAACAAAATTATATCTCTTATAACACCATAGAACACAATTTTTCTACTAACATGTGACGTATCTCTAGCACTTGATCGACACATTGTCTCTGCTTCAAGAGAAACGCCAGAGTTTTGTGTGCAATTTTTAACATATCTTGTATGGAATCGATTTCCATTGATGATATAACCTGAATAGGATTCAATATATGGTTTAGGTCGACACCCTATCCACTTTACAAGGTCTGACATGTTACTAGCATCTCCAACCCTGACTTTATTTGCTAACCATGCACTAAATGTGTCTCTATGCCTCTTTCTTAAAAGACTTTCGTTCACATGAAGACGTATATCAGAAAATCGAAGCTCCTCTATGTGCATTCTGGAAAAAAGACCATGGTGAATAAAGTTAAAAACTGCAAATAAAAACATACTAAAACCACCAAAGTGATACTTATATTAGTGTAGCACATATATATTAGAAACTTACTCTCTATACGGTTCAACTTCTGCTGTATTCTCTAGGACATACAAATGAGCAACTTCAAACATGTTAGGAGACAATTCCTTCAATTTAGCCTCACCCAATGGTCTTCCTTCTAATATATTTCCATCTTCATATTCTTCATATCGGCTCTGTTGAGCACCTATTTGTGATGCTTGTTTTATGTAAGGAGCACAAAATTTTGTACACTCTTCTGCATTATACTTTTCAACTATACAACCTTCTGGATTTGAACGGTTTTTCACAAAACCTTTCAGTACTTTCATATACCTAACTCAAAATGTAAGTTTAACAAATTAATAATAGCTAATTCGACCAATAATTAAACCAAAAAACTGTTTATATAAGAGTAAAATATTGGTGTCACCTTTCAAATGGGTACATCCAGCGAAAATGGACCGGACCAGCTATTAGTGCTTCTCGAACCAAGTGAATAGTAAGGTGAACCATAATGTCAAAAAATGATGGAGGAAAAAACCTTTCAAGCATACACAGAGTCTCTGCAATGTGGTCTTCAAGTAATTCCAAATTATTTTTATCAAGCTCTCTTTGACATAGGCAATTAAAAAAAGCACATAATCTGAAAATTGCAATCCTTGGCCCCTTGTCTAATAGTCCCCTTAATGCTACTGACAAAACTTGTTGCATTAGCACATGACAATCATGGGACTTGAGCCCATAAATTTTGCAATCTTTTAGTGATACATGACTTGCAATGTTGGAGCTGTAACCATCTGGCAATCTCAACTCAGATAGTCTTTTACAAAATATTTTTTTCTCATTTTTTGACAACACATATGGTGCTTTCTTATAACCAGAGTCATCATCTTTATTCGGATGCAATGACTTTCTAATTCCCATGTGTTTTAAATCTTCACGAGACTTTAAGCCATCCTTTGTTTTGCCTTTAATATTCAATAGAGTGCCTATTATACTCTCGCAAATATTTTTCTCAACATGCATCACATCCAAATTGTGCCGCAACAGTAATGACTACAAAAAGGACCAAATAGAAAGATGTTAAATTCTATAAACAAATTTAAAAGCAAACAAGCTTATTGTTTAAAACAAAAATATATAAAGCAAAAAAGACAAACCTCCCAATATGGTAGTTCGAAAAAGATTGATTTCTTTTTCCATACTGATTGAGGTTCTACGACGTCATGCTCTTCGTTTTCATCCTCTCTATTCCTTTTCTTTGTCTTCTTTTTCTTAGCCTTCCCCCAGTCATTTTCTATATCTCTGATCACTTGAAATACTTCTGAACCAGTTAAAATTCGAGGCTTTCGACCATGTTCTTCAGTCCCATCAAACCAAGATTTCTTTACCCGAAATGGATGATTGTAAGCTAGAAATCTCCGGTGGCCCATGAATGCGTGTTTGTGGCTATTTTTCAACCATTTTGAGCATGTCTCAATTCCACAGGCAGGACATCCTTTACTGGATTTAACAGCATACCCGGACAGATTGCCATAAGCAGGAAAATCGTTTATCGTCCACATCAAAACAGCTCTCAAAATAAATGTGGATTGGGTAAATGCATCATAAACACTTACTCCATTTGTCCACATCTCTTTCAAATCATCTATAAGAGGTGCTAGGTACACATCTATATCATTTCCTGGTTGTTTTGGCCCAGGAATGAGTAATGTCAACATTAAATTTTCTTTTGTCATGCATAACCATGGAGGAAGATTATATGTAACCAAAATTACAGGCCAACAACTATGTCTAGAACTAAGATCACCAAAAGGATTAAATCCATCTGAAGAAAGGCCAAGTCTAAGATTACGAGAATCAGATGCAAAAGAGGGCCACTTATCATCTATTCTATTCCATGCCAAAGAGTCAACTGGATGTCGCATAATGCCATCATGACTTTTGTTTGAGTGGTGCCATGTTAATTGTTCACTCTTTTCAGCTGACTTAAACAATCTTCTAAATCTCGGAATAATAGGAAAGTACCTCAAAACTTTTGCCGGAACTCCCTTCCTTATCTTTTTGGTTCGCTCATTGAGTTTCCACCGAGAAGAACCACACTTCGGACAAGTCTCAATATGCTCTAGATCTTTCCGAAACAAGCAGCAGTCGTTCTCACATGCGTGTATCTTCTCATAACCTAGATCAAAAGTATTAAATAACTTTTTGGCTGAGTAGAAGCTATCCGGAAGTATGTTATCAACTGGTAACAAATCATGAACAATCTTGAGAACATCATCAAATGCTTTGTCAGACATGCTGTGTCGAGCCTTGGCCTTGCATAACATAAGTGTTGCAGACATCTTAGTGTGTGTTGATCCTGAATATAAAGGTAGTTCTGCCTCTTCAATGAGTTTTTCAAAATCTTCGTTTCTTGTTTCATCTATATGATCCATGTCATCATCTTGGAAATATGCATCTCTAAACATTTTATACGATGATGGAATTTCATCATTTTCAGTTTCTTCTACTGTGATTGGTTTTTCTCCATGAAAAACCCAAGTGGTGTAAGTAGGATCAATTCCAGCATAAATTAGATGGTCGTATACTACATCATAATGATGGTATCTTAAGTTTAAGCACTGGATGCAAGGACATTGTATCTTATCTGGATATCCCTTACTTTCTTGAACCTTATCTACAAACTTTCATGCTCCCTCTCGATATGCTTGTGATGGTCTAAAATAAAAAAGAAAACCAAATTTACACTAATTAGAAGCTAAATATGTTTGGGATATTAAAAACATTATAGTGTAGGGCTTCAGAATTCACCTTGGCATATAAGTCCATTCTTTATCCATAATGGATGATTGTCTTACAATGACAATACTGCAAAATTATGGGCATAAGACATCACAAGGAAAGAAGAAAATAACATTTAAAATCAATGTCAACAAAAAACAACTCATGAAGCTAACCAATCAAAATCAGAACTTAACACCAGCCTAATAAAACTATAGTAAACAAGTTCAAACTAACATTCAAAGAACATATATCTAATTAAATCATACACAGTTAAACATTTCAAACATACACGTGTAGGAGATTTAAATCTTTTAAGCATACACATTTTCTAGCTAGATTGTTGGCAGATGGGTGTAAAATAGAAAAAAAAAACTCCAATCCAATACAATTTCAAATCCATATAGTAAAGAACCACACTGTAAGTAATTATAGGTGCACATGCCCTTAAGTAAACAAAGTCATTGCTAAACACTGGATTGGTTTACTAGCCTGCTGATTGGTTTACTAGCCCTTAAGTAATTAATGGTGTCACATTACTAGCCTGCTGATTGGTTTACTTACGATAAATAAGGTTTCTTTATTTACATACATTTACAACCTTACTATGCTTTTACACCCTTGCTAATTGGTCTTTTTCGTTCAATTTTTTTGCCGAATCGACTAGAAAAGAGACCCATGATGTCGGTATCGACAATATCGTATTGGTATCAGTCAATACTGCAATGTGTACCACAATACAGTTTGCTTTTCAATTCCTTAATCACCAGAATCGTATTCCTAGCCTGGACACCCTAGTTAGCCACAATACAGTTTGTTTTTCAACTCCTACTAAAAGTTTTTAAAGCAGAGATAAGCCCCTCAATTATGGCTTCGGTATCAGCATTTTTTCTAAGAAACCAACATTAGAATAATTTTCATGAAATATATCTTAAATCCATTGCAAACTATTAATTTATTTTAGGGTTGCCTATTCTGGAAACTAGATTTAAGGCTTGTATAATATGTTGATGTAAGAAAGTTTTCTGACATGGCTTCACCTTTAGGCTCTAGGGATTTTTTAGTTTTTCATGGCTGAAGCAGTTCAATGAAGGCTAGGTACAAAAATGTATAGCTGGCTTCGGAGGAAAAGTTCTGCACTAAACATGATAAGCACTGGAGATCTAGTAACAAATTTAGAATATTTATGAGAAAACATAAAACTAAACAGAACAACTAATAGTATAGAAGTAACTGTTTCACCATATCTTCTTGCTGATTATATTGTTTGGGGTTATGTGGCTAAACGAATTTTGCTTTCAGTGGATTCCTCCTCTATCTTTTATGTCACCTATTTGGCTGTCTCCTTCAGTGATGAGCTTACCTGACTAAGTTAAGGTCCCAACTACACACTTTATAGCTTAACTAAAATATTTAGGCCTATCCCATTTCTCCATGCAACATGTCTCAGAAACATCTTAACTACGTCTTATAAGACATGTAAATAGAACTATCACAACATAAACCAGAAGACCTGTGCAAACATATAACTAATTTCTCTCTTATACTTTAAGAGAGACGAGTACGAAATCTTACAATAATCTAATAAATATAATATACTAAACAAATGCATGTTTGTCCAACACGAGTATACATATATCATGTATACTGAAGCTCAAAATTTTATACGATAACAAAATACATGCAAAATATCAAATAGGATAAAACCCACTTACCTTGAAGGCTTGAACAAACTTCAATAACAGTAACCAGTTGATCTTCACAATATCTTACAGATCACCTCATAAAATGCCTTAATCGCAATAAATAAATTGTGTTACCAATTACGCATCTCGTTCAATTTCAAATAGTTTCCTAGTTTCCTATACTTAAATTTCAGCTAATCCTCCTATCTGAAATCCACTAGTCTCTCATTCAATTTCAAATAGTTTCCTATATTTATACAGGAATCTTTCCCCAAAAACTAACTAAAATTTGAAAAAAAATCAAGGATATGAAGGAGTAAATGATGTTATGTATTTAGATTAGCAATATGCAAACTATATGTAGGTATGTGTTTTCAGAAGAAATGAAGGCTATATATGTAATTCTACTAACTTAAGGACTGATTTGCAAATTTAATAATTTAGAATCCTAAAAGGTTTTAGTTCAAAATTATAGGCTTTCTGAAAACAATTTATGAAACTGTAGGCGTAAAGTAAAAATAAGCCCGAAACAATGACCAGTGTATTAGAGTAGGACCTTGCTCTTGGAGAGGGACGCCATATTATGCAGGAAAATATACCCATCCAAGAATGCCATGCAAGTCACAAGATGCTTAGGAATTGCATGAGAGAAGCAACATAGATTTATAATCTCTTCACAGGATGTAATATTAACCTCTGTGCAATAAAGAGGACAACTTCGACTGCATATGCTTAGGAGTTGCAGGATTAGAAAGGCTAATTCTTTGAGGAGAGATCAAAGAAAATTACAGGATATACAACAAGTTCTAAACATTGGTACTTGAGTCAAGAGCATCCTTGCATAAGATTTGAGATACAATGGCAGTGGCAGGAAGAGGAACTGTAAGAATATGCTAAGATTAATATTACATGCTTTTGGCTGGCACCTGCAACCTCAATACTACTCCACCATACTACTCCACCAGACTGAATCCTAGCCAGAAGTCCTCAACCTTATCTCCTAAAGAGAACTCAAACCCAATTCTGCTCCATTTTTAATGTCCTGCCCCACAAGATATATATATATATATATATATATATATATATATTCTTTGAGTGTGAGGTGTCATTGACTATTTGGACTGAGCAATGCCGCAGGGCGCTGGGAGGGTGTGACACAGGCAAGGGGATCGGAGATATCATCACTCGGATAACTATCGGTCGATATCGACACCTCAGGAATTGCATCCTTGAAAGAGATACATGAGAATCTTGCCTCTCTTGGCATTCAGGTATTCCTAACCTTGTCCTTGAGACTCGATCGAAATACAATTAACTTGTATGTTGTAGTCATTGGTATGTTTCTAGTTTCATTTTTGGCTAAATTATCCTAATGGAACTCCGACTATAGCGTTCGGACATTTTTGACACCTTAATTTTACTGCGGCAGCAGATGATAGTCCAACGCACCGCCTCGCAACTCACTAGACGAGGCGCACTTCTCCGGACGCACCCAAGGCCCGCCTAAGACGTGCCTCTCATCAACAGGAAAAAAAAAAACTCAATAAAGAACTAAGAAAAAATCACCATAGGCAGGTTCAAGCAATTAAAACGCTCATTTCCAGAACCAAATGTAGCTTCTTTAGAAAGCAAATGTAATATAAATGAAACAAATTGGGGGCCAAAACATGATTGATATAATCACAGCAAGATTCTTTAAATAATTCATAAAAACCCTAATCTCGGTACATACCGTCGCAGTTTGCCTGACCGGAGCTGGTGGCTCCTTCGAGAAATTGGATCGAACACCTGTCAATTAAGGTGAGGAATTGAATCAAAAAAATTAATAAAAAATTTCGATCAAAACGGATTTGCCGATGAAGACTCTTCAGGAAAGACATCTTCGAGGAGAATGAATCCACCACCGAGAAAGACGATCTTCGAGGAGAAGACTAGTTGGGAGCTCACCTTAGCGGAGAAGGAAGTCCAGATAGCAGCAGAATTCCTTTAGGTTTGGTAATCTGAAGCCGATCAGAAATCTGAAGCCCCCCTTTTTGAGCCCGCTGCCGATCCGAAATCTGAAGCCGCCGCCCCCCTTTTTGAGCCCGCTGCTTCTGAAGCCGCCGCCCCCCTTTTTGAGCCCGCTGCCGATCAAAAATTTGAAGCCGCCCCCCTCTGCGAATAGATACTTAGGTTTGGCCGCCCCCCCCTCTGCGAATAGATACTTAGGTTTGGCCGCTCCCCTCTCTGCGAATAGATTTTTAGGTTTGGCCGCCCCCTTTTTGAGCCCTTATATGTTTTCGTTTTTTGGGTTTCCTGAAGAAAAAATGAGGGAACTTTTTTTCCCTTAGCGGTTCGTGCTAAAAACTGGAGGCAAATTTTTTTTGGAAGGAAATAATTAGGCGGAATATAAGTTAGGGCACGAATTGGTAGGCTGTTAAAGTCCAATTATTTTAAGGCCTACCAGTGCAGGTCGTAAAATGTTATGAGAACCTTATATTTTACGGCTCGCATAAATACAAGCCGTAATTGTTAACATTTAACGGCCCTAAAAATACATGCCGTAATAAAAAGCAAAATAAGAGAATTTATGGCCTACATTCTCGGTGTGCCGTAATATTATACAATTTACGGCCTACATCCAACGTATGTCGTAAATGAAAGGCCGTAAAAGCCCTAATTTGGTGTAGTGAAGGGTTGTAACCTGGCTCCCGGAATGGTCCCACGTCACTAGTCGTTTATTGTCCTGTTGCACTCTTTATTTACTTGTACCTTCTTCCATTTCTTTTCTTATGCTCTGATATGCTGGTTTTGTTCTTATTCGTGGCCTCCTTTGTGGCACTTACTCTTTCTGGGGTTTGACCCAGCTGGTTTTATGTGGCCAGATTTCGGAGCAGCTCGCGAGGATCTTCTGAACCTCCAGCCCGATGGTGGCGACTAGAAGGAACCCAGGCTACGAGTGGGTTTTCTATTTTGTTTCGCTCACTCTATTGTAAAGTTATTCTTTTGAGGCGTTTAGCCGACGAGCACCTGTTAGCTCGATGCACTTTACTTACTGTCTGCCTACGGGCTATAAACATGATTAACAAATCCTAGGGTTGATCATGTATGACTTAACTCTTGCTAGTCCCAGCATTTTGTACGACTAGCTTCATGATCAGCTGATATGTAATATTTGGGACGCCTTTTATTGTATATTTGGTGGTCAAACATCTTGTGATTATATTACTTACTTGTGATTGAGACAATAGGCTTGACCATAAGAGACCGTTGGCTTGTAGTAAACCCTCATATCTAGACAGCCATGACCGTATAGTTGAGATGTATTCTATTTCAATATACGTAGCTGGCTATGTACGCCCCCGCTCTCCAGTATTCTGGTTCTGGGGTGTGACATGGTTTAAGTGGTGGCCCATGCAGGTCTTGTCAATCAAGAAATATGAGGGTTTACCGAATAGATGTCTCAATCAGTACTCGTCCTTGATCTCCTTTCATATCCTCTGAATCTCTGGAATCTTGAACTGATCACATGCTTGTATCATTGATCTGTCCTGGTCCTTCCTTATTGTTTTTCCTGTGTCATCTTCTTCAGCGGCACTGTACCTGACCCCGTCGGTCAGCAAGGTAGAGCAACTCTCGCGGACCAGCAGCCCGGAGATCAAGCCCAGCACTCCGGAGTAGCCTCCAGAGTTGTGCCTACTGGAGGAGAGCCCCCAGTTCAGCCCGTTCAGCCTGTCGAGCCGGATGATGGCACCTTGGTAGGTCTCATCAGGACCTTGATAGCTTCTCAGGATCGTAGAGGAGACGCCTTGCACCAGAATGTGGCAGATGCTTTGACCAGAGGCGGTCATCCAGGGAACAGCGCGGCCAACAGCTTCAAGCGCTTGAACCCTCCTTTCTTCGACGGCAGCGAGGATGCGATTGCCGCAGACGCTTAGCTTCAGGATACTGAGGTGGTTCTGGAAGCAGCTAGGACACCTGAGAATGAGAAGGTGGCGGTGGTTCGCCTGCAATTGTTGGACTTAGCTCGCAGTTTGTGGGCAGCGCAAGCCATGGGATTAGTGGCACCCATTGTTTGGACAGTGTTTAGAGAGAGATTCCAGACGAAGTATTTCGATGCTGTGGCTCGGTACGACCTACAGACGAGATTTACCAACCTGAGGCAAAGAGGCAGAACAGTTGACAGTTATGCATCTGAGTTTTCTAGACTCAGTAGGTTTGTCCCCACCTTGGTGGCGACCGAGTTTGATAGGGCCCAGCGGTTCCAGCAGGGGCTGCATTTGGAGATCTTGTTGGCTGTTGAACAGTTCGAGCACCAGACATTTGACACAGTATTGAGGGCAGCTAGGAGGCATGAGTACACCTCCCAGCGGATCGTGGATAGGACCGGTGGCAGGAAGCGGTCCCATAGCCAGATGCACCAATCATCAGCTCCAGCCCCGGCAGCTAGAGGATTGACCATTGGAACTCCGAGGCGGGCGACCTCAGTAACGTCGGTTCATCATTCGACCCTGACGTACCCGCAGAAGCAGAAGCAGACTTCGGCAATGGGATGTTCTCATTGCGGGAAGCTAGGCCATGTGGTGGCAGATTATCGTAGGGCGCAAGGATTGTGCCTAGCTTGTGGAGCGGCAGATCACAAGATAGGAGCCTGCCAGAATAGGGGTAGTTCATCCTCTTCCAACCGAACCAGTCCATCAGTTAGGGGACCAGCACCTGTGCAGCAGCAGCAGTACCCGAGGCCATTATTGCCTCAGGCCCAGGCATTCCAGCAACAGTGTGCCCAGGCTCCAGTACAGAGCAGGCAGAGAGGTTTCCAGCAGAGGGGGCCCGCAGCTAGAGGTCAGGCCATGATGATGGCTATGGAAGAAGAAGTTACACCAGGTGAGGTAGTGGCAGGTACTATTCTCGTCAACTCCTTTCCAGCTTCAGTATTATTTAATTCTGGTGCATCGCATTCATTCATGTCTGCACGATTCGCGACACGGATAGGATTGGAACCTGAGTCATTATCAGTGAGGCTCAATATACTTACTGGTAATGGTCTTGTGGGAGTAGATCGAGTGTTTTCCTCGTGTCGGATCGTAGTTAGCGGTAGAGAGTTCCCCGCTAGGTTCATAGAATTTCCTATGGCAGACTATGATGTAGTCTTAGGCATGGATTGGTTGAGGAACCAATATGCTAGGATAGACTGCCATGTTGGCAGAGTTGTTTTCAGCATTCCAGGCGAGCCAGAGTTTTTATTTTCCAGAGGCGCGGTGGAGCCATCCTCCCCAGTGTTACGGATGGCAGTAGCAGCAGTGCAGTTGCCCCGGATAGTTGAAGAGTTTCCAGATGTCTTCCCAGAGGAACTTCCAGGGATGCCGCCAGAGCGAGAGATCGAGTTCACTATAGACTTGATCCCCGGAACAGCACCAGTATCAGAGCGAGTCTACAGAATGACGCCTTCAGAGTTGGAGATTTTGTACAAGATGATTGAAGAACTCAGGACCAAGGGATTCATTCGTGCAAGTGGATCGCCTTGGGGAGCCCCGATGCTTTTTGTAAAAAAGAAGGATGGTACGTCCAGGTTATGTGTTGATTATCGTACCTTGAACTCAGTGACAATCAAGAACAGATACCCTCTCCCGAGGATAGATGACTTGTTTGATCAACTCAAAGGGGCTTCAGTGTTCTCGAAGATAGACTTGTGGCCAGGATACCACCAGATCAGAGTCAGAGAGCAGGACATCCCGAAGACAGCATTTAGATCGAGATATGGGCATTAGGAGTTCCTTGTTATGCCCTTTGGAGCAACCAATGCGCCAGCTGTATTCATGGACCTCATGAATCGTATTTTTATACCTTACCTGGATCAGTTCATGTTCGTATTCCTAGATGATATCCTGGTCTATAGCAAGAGTGTCACGCCCCAGAACCAGAATACTGGAGAGCGGGGGCAGACATAGCCAGCTACGTATAACGGAATGGAATCCACACCGCCATACGGTCACGGCTGTCTAGATATGTGAGGGTTTCACTACAATCCATCGGTCTCTTAAGGTCATAAAATAGCCTATTGTCTCAATCTCAACCAACTAATAATAGTAACAAGATATCAGATCACTAAATATACAATTGTAAGGCGTCCCAAACATTACATATCCAGATGATCATGAAGCTAGTCGTACAAAATGTAAGGACTAGCAAGAGTTCAGTCATACATGATCAACCCCCGGGGCTTGTCAATCATGTTACAGCCCGTAGGCAGACGGTAAGTAAGTACAATCGAGCTAACACTTGCTCGTCGGCTAAACGCCTCAAAAGAATAATTTACAATATTACAGTGGGAGAACAAAAAGAAACCCACTCGATGCCCTGGTTACGCCTGGTGACCACCATCGGGCTGGAAAGCAGGTAGATCCTTTGCAGCTGCTCCGGTATCTGGCCATACAAAACCAGCTGGGTCAGACCCCAGAAAGAGCAAGTGCCACAAAGGAGGCTTCACTTAAGGACTAAAACCAACAAATCATTATCATTCAACAGGTAAGAAAATAATAAGTAACACAGTTTGGGATTTGTGCACTAGCAATGCACTTATCCCAATCAGAGAAAATAACTAAGTGAAGCATCATTAACATAAAAGAACTGGAGAATCATGCTAAATAAAACATAGTGGGACAATATATGAAGAGAAAACGAAGAAGAAACATGGTAAGTGATATATAAAAGACATTCTTGTACAGAATCAATAAAAGATAGGACATATGGAAAAGCATGCCAGGATGATATACGATGAGATAACCATGGGACTATTCAGATAGCTAGGTTACAACCCGTAAACCAAACAAGGACCGGGGTTGTAACCCTTCGTCTGAACAGAACTTGGTTTCTCTCACCATTTATCGGCAAGATGAATATAAGAAATCAGGTCAAGTAACAATCTGGAGTGACAATCATTATAGTGACAATCTGGAGTGACAATCTTCCAATCATTCTGGTACAATCCTGCAATCAATCAATTCTAGACAATACCATACTGGACTAGACTCCATCCATTCAATCACGGCCAATCATTGCCTACGGCTTTCTACATTAACTAACTAGGGTTGTCACAATCCTAGTTACTATCAAGATGCAATGAGATATTCCACCAGCCACAAGCCCTGCAGCTAATCCAGGTTATCCAGGCGACTGGGATTCATTATGCAATTATCAAGAGTTATTAGGTGTGCCCCACATGACAGTGGGCTGGAAATGTGCCCTACTCGACGGCAGGCTACAAGTCCAACAATTGTGGCCGGGATAACGGGATCGCCTGTAACTGGGGAAAATCTCTCATGACCACTGAATTATTCTAATCATTAACCTTAGTTTATTTCAATATGTATCCCTGACCGTGATACTCAGGGATCCATGCCCTAGACATGATGCGAGACTGGACAAGTGGATTTAACAAGCAAGCAAGAAAGAACCACCCACGGTGTCAAGACAAGTCAAGCTAAGTTATCAGGTCATGTCAAGTCAGGAGTGCGCCACGACGGGCCACTATCATGTCAAGTTGGTCATGTCAGGAGTGCACCACTACGGGTCACTGTCGTATTATGCAAGTTCCTTGTCATACCATGCCATGTACAATAGTCATTCCAACATATTAATTAAATCAAGTTCATGACAAAAGGCGTAAGGATATACAATGGACGTAAAATATCTAATAAAATATCAATATAAGGGCTTATAGAAGAGCCAAGCTTAAAGAATTAAAACCAAATCTCCAAGAGCCAATAGATTGCGCAAGGGGTCAGGGGGTTGGATTGCGCAGGGTGTCAACTGCGCAGGGGTGGAGTGCGCAGGGTCCAAGCGCGCAGGGTTGGATTGCGCAGAGGATGGATTGCGCAGAGGATGGATTGCGCAGGATCGGGTTACACAGCAATGGGTTGCGCAACAATGGATTGCGCAGAGGATGAACTGCGCAGCAATGGGTTGCGCAGAGGATGAACTGCGCAGCAATAGGTTGCGCAGAGGATAGATTGCACAGCAATGGGTTGCACCAGCACTGGACTGCGCCAGCACTGGATCGCGCAGCAATAGATTACGCCAGCACTAAAGAGCACTGGACTGGCTAGATAGACTGCGCCCGGGACAAAAGATCATCTTCCCCAAAGCTGAGAGCAATGGCCATGGAATTTCAAAATTTCAAAAGACCATAACTAGGTCAAATCTCAATGAAAATCTACTTTGCAAAGGTCTAAGTTGTGTAAAATTAAATTCTCTTCAACATGGAACAATCAAAACATGAAAACGAACAAGTTTTATAGATCAAAACCACCAATTTTCGAAAATACTTCAAACCTAGATGTACAAAATTCCAAGCTCCAAATGGAGAAAACTCAAGTTCTAATGTTACTTAGAATGAGCTAATAAAGCTATTAGACAAATAAAATGTAGCCCTTAAGTGATAGCAAGATGCAACTTGCCTAGAGCTTGGGTGTAGGTGGAGAGGAGGAAGAAGAAGAAAATAAAATGAGGAGAGAGAGAGGAAGTTTGATATTTATGGGAGGGGGTGGTTCACCATGTCAAACCAAAATAAACCGAACCAAGCCAAGCCAAGTCATGTTGAACCAAGTCAAGGCCAATAACTCTCTCTAGCAATTTAAACCAAATGAATCATGAAATAAACCCAAGCTTCACCAATCCAAAATAATAAACCAATGAACCATTAAAACCAATTGAACTGCTAATGCCAATAAAAAAAATCAAGCCAATGCAAAATAAACCAAGGTAACTAATCATGACTAAAATAAAATAAAATATGGGTCCAAAACACGTATACGTACACTAAATACGTATCACGAATTTGGGACATTATATCCTACCCACCTTAAAAGAATTCCGTCCTCGAAATTTAATCAAGAGGCTAGAGATATAAGGAAAAGCTATTCTATCATAGGCAATCTACAACTATCAATCAATCATACAATCATTCATGCAAGCAAGGATTCGAAGCGTAAGGCATAAGGAAGATATTACACCTTACGAGTCAAACCAGCCGGGATGACCTGATCAGATATCATCCTCATGCTCCCAAGTTTGACTCTCCCAAAGAGGGATAACTCTAAGCAACATGGACTAAACTGATAGTCTTGCGCTCGAGGTCTCTCTCTTTGGTCAAACATGGACACGGGCCTATCCTCATACGAAAATGTTGGTACCAATAACCAGTTTCGAATGACCTAGGATATGGCTCGGGTCTGGGATGTTCCGTCGCAATCAGGATACATGAAATACGTCATGCACCCCGCAAAACAACGGTAGAAAAGCAAGATGAGAGGACACATATACCTCTCGGCCGATTCTGAACCTGAGCCTGGGCTAGGGCAAACTGCCGCGGGTTCTGTTGCTGGAAGGTCTGGGCCTGAGTCGGCAATGGCCCCGGGAACGGAAACTGCTGTTGCTGGTGAACTGGAGCTGGTGCTGGTACTGGTGCTGGTCCCCTAACCGAGGGACTAGATACTACCGATGCTGAATCAACTCTGAATGGGCAGGACCCTACCCTATGGTCCGGTGCTCCACACAATAAACACAATCCCAACGCCTTGCGACACTCTGCTACCACGTGTCCAGGCTTCCCACAATAAGAACAGCCTACGACGGAAGACTGTGCTTGCTTCTGTTTCTGCTGAGAGTACGTGACCGATGTCACTGAGGCCGTCTGCCTCGGAGTTCCAATTGTTAAGGCCCTGACTGCCGGGGTTGGTGCTGTCGACTGGGTCATCTGGCCGTGAGAACGCTTCCGACCTCCGGTCCTGTCCACGATCCTGTGGGAGGTATACTCGCGCCTCCTGGCTGCCCTCAGTACTGCATCAAAGGTCTGATGCTCAAACTGTTCCACTGCCAAAAGAATCTCGAGATGGAGCCCCTGCTGAAATCGCTGAGCTCTGTCATACTCGGTTGCCACCAAGGTGGGAGCAAACCGACTGAGTCTAGAAAACTCGGCCGCATATCCGTCGACCGTCCTTCCCATCTGCTTCAGGTTGCTGAATCGGGTCTGCAGATCGTACCGAGCCACAGCGTCGAAGTACTTGGTCTGGAATCTTTCACGAAATACTGCCCATGTAATAGGGGCCACTAATCCCACGGCCTGTGCAGCCCACCAGCTGCGGGCAAGATCTAATAACTGCAGGCGCACCACGGCCACCTTCTCGTCTTCGGAAGTCTTGGCTGCTTCTAGAATCACTTCATTATCCTGAAGCCAAGCATCTGCGGCTATCGCATCTTCGCTGCCATCGAAGAATGGAGGGTCCAGGTGCTTGAAACTGTTCGCTGCACTGTTCCCTCGGGGACCACTTCTATTCAGAGCATCTTTCACTGCCTGGTGCAAGGCATCTCCTTTACGATCCTGGGAAGCTAACAAAATCCTGACAAGACCCACCAAAGTGCCATCATCGGGCTCTGCAGGCTGAACGGGCTGAACTGGTTGCTCGGGATCCCCGGTAGGCATAACTCTGGAAGCCACTCCTGAATGCTGGGCTTGATCCCCAGGTTGCTGCTGGTCCACGGGAGGTGCTCCGCCTTGCTGATCGACAGGTCCATGAACAATGCCGCTGAAGAAGACGACATAGGAAACAATAAGGAAGGACCAGGACAGATCAACGATTACAAGCATATGATCAGGACAAGAATTTTTAGGAATCAAGAGGATACGAGCAGAGATCAAGGGCGAGTACAGATTGAGACATCTATTCGGTAAACCCTCACACATCTTGATTAACAAGACCTGCATGGGCCACCACTTAAACCATGTCACGCCCCAGAACCAGAATACTGGAGAGCGGGGGCAGACTTAGCCAGCTACGTATAACGGAATGGAATCCACACCGCCATACGGTCACGGCTGTCTAGATATGTGAGGGTTTCACTACAATCCATCGGTCTCTTAAGGTCATAAAATAGCCTATTGTCTCAATCTCAACCAACTAATAATAGTAACAAGATATTAGATCACTAAATATACAATTGTAAGGCGTCCCAAACATTACATATCCAGATGATCATGAAGCTAGTCGTACAAAATGTAAGGACTAGCAAGAGTTCAGTCATATATGATCAACTCCCGGGGCTTGTCAATCATGTTACAGCCCGTAGGCAGACGGTAAGTAAGTACAATCGAGCTAACACTTGCTCGTCGGCTAAACGCCTCAAAAGAATAATTTACAATATTACAGTGGGAGAACAAAAAGAAATCCACTCGATGCCCTGGTTACGCCTGGTGACCACCATCGAGCTGGAAAGCAGGTAGATCCTTTGCAGCTGCTCCGGTATCTGGCCATACAAAACCAGCTGGGTCAGACCCCAGAAAGAGCAAGTGCCACAAAGGAGGCTTCACTTAAGGACTAAAACCAACAAATCATTAGCATTCAACAGGTAAGAAAATAATAAGTAACACAGTTTGGGGTTTGTGCACTAGCAATGCACTTATCCCAATTAGAGAAAATAACTAAGTGAAGCATCATTGACATAAAAGAACTGGAGAATCATGCTAAATAAAACATAGCGGGACAATATATGAAGAGAAAACGAAGAAGAAACATGGTAAGTGATATATAAAAGACATTCTTGTACAGAATCAATAAAAGATAGGACATATGGAAAAGCATGCCAGGATGATATACGATGAGATAACCATGGGACTATTCAGATAGCTAGGTTACAACCCGTAAACCAAACAAGGACCGGGGTTGTAACCCTTCGTCTGAACAGAACTTGGTTTCTCTCACCATTTATCGGCAAGATGAATATAAGAAATCAGGTCAAGTAACAATCTGGAGTGACAATCATTATAGTGACAATCTGGAGTGACAATCTTCCAATCATTCTGGTACAATCCTGCAATCAATCAATTCTAGACAATACCATACTGGACTAGACTCCATCCATTCAATCACGGCCAATCATTGCCTACGGCTTTCTACATTAACTAACTAGGGTTGTCACAATCCTAGTTACTATCAAGATGCAATGAGATGTTCCACCAGCCACAAGCCCTGCAGCTAATCCAGGTTATCCAGGCGACTGGGATTCATTAAGCAATTATCAAGAGTTATTAGGTGTGCCCCACATGACGTGGCTGGAAATGTGCCCTATTCGACGGCAGGCTACAAGTCCAACAATTGTGGCCGGGATAACGGGATCGCCTGTAACTGGGGAAAATCTCTCATGACCACTGAATTATTCTAATCATTAACCTTAGTTTATTTCAATATGTATCCCTGACCGTGGTACTCAGGGATCCATGCCCTAGACATGATGCGAGACTGGACAAGTAGATTTAACAAGCAAGCAAGAAAGAACCACCCACGGTGTCAAGACAAGTCAAGCTAAGTTATCAGGTCATGTCAAGTCAGGAGTGCGCCACGACGGGCTACTATCATGTCAGGTTGGTCATATCAGGAGTGCACCACTACGGGTCACTGTCGTGTTATGCAAGTTCCTTGTCATACCATGCCATGTACAATAGTCATTCCAACATATTAATTAAATCAAGTTCATGACAAAAGGCGTAAGGATATACAATGGACGTAAAATATCTAATAAAATATCAATATAAGGGCTTATAGAAGAGCCAAGCTTAAAGAATTAAAACCAAATCTTCAAGAGCCAATAGATTGCGCAAGGGGTCAGGGGGTTGGATTGCGCAGGGTGTCAACTGCGCAGGGGTGGAGTGCGCAGGGTCCAAGCGCGCAGGGTTGGATTGCACAGAGGATGGATTGCGCAGATGATGGATTGTGCAGGATCAGGTTGCGCAGCAATGGGTTGCGCAGCAATGGATTGCGCAGAGGATGAACTGTGCAGCAATGGGTTGCGCAGAGGATGAACTGCGCAGCAATAGGTTGCGCAGAGGATAGATTACGCAGCAATGGGTTGCGCCAGCACTGGACTGCGCCAGCACTGGATCGCGCAGCAATAATTATGCCAGCACTAAAGAGCACTGGACTGGCTAGATGGACTGCGCCCGGGACAGAAGATCATCTTCCCCAAAGCTGAGAGCAATGGCCATGGAATTTCAAAATTTCAAACGACCATAACTAGGTCAAATCTC
This sequence comes from Iris pallida, assembly GCA_029216955.1. Classification (NCBI taxonomy): domain Eukaryota; kingdom Viridiplantae; phylum Streptophyta; class Magnoliopsida; order Asparagales; family Iridaceae; genus Iris; species Iris pallida. The sequence goes on from JANAVB010007397.1 coordinate 12,379,730, forward strand.
AATAAAAATCTACTTTGCAAAGGTCTAAGTTGTGTAAAATTAAATTCTCTTCAACATGGAACAATCAAAACTTGAAAACGAATAAGTTTTATAGATCAAAACCACCAATTTTCGAAAATACTTCAAACCTAGATCTACAAAATTTCAAGCTCCAAATGGAGAAAACTCAAGTTCTAATGTTACTTAGAATGAGCTAATAAAGCTATTAGACAAATAAAATGTAGCCCTTAAGTGATAGCAAGATGCAACTTGCCTAGAGCTTGGGTGTAGGTGGAGAGGAGAAAGAAGAAGAAAATAAAATGAGGAGAGAGAGAGGAAGTTTGATATTTATGGGAGGGGGTGGTTCACCATGTCAAACCAAAATAAACCGAACCAAGCCAAGCCAAGTCATGTTGAACCAAGTCAAGGCTAATAACTCTCTCTAGCAATTTAAACCAAATGAATCATGAAATAAACCCAAGCTTCACTAATCCAAAATAATAAACCAATGAACCATTAAAACCAATTGAACTGCTAATGCCAATAAAAAAAATCAAGCCAATACAAAATAAACCAAGGTAACTAATCATGACTAAAATAAAATAAAATATGGGTCCAAAACACGTATACGTACACTAAATACGTATTACGAATTTGGGACATTATAAAGAGCGAAGCAGAGCATGAACAGCATCTCAGAATCGTCCTTCAGACGCTTAGGGAGCACCAGTTGTACGCCAAGTTCAGTAAATACGAGTTCTGGCTCGATCGCATTTCGTACTTGGGTCACATCATTACCCAAGGAGGAGTGGAAGTGGATCCCCAGAAGATTATGGCTATCGAGTCTTGGCCAGCACCTAGTTTAGTGGCAGAGGTTCGCAGCTTCCTTGGATTGGCCGGCTACTACCGACGATTCATTTCAGATTTTGCAAGGATTTCAGCGCCGATGACCCAGTTGACTCGTAAGGATGTGCCGTTTGTTTGGACAGCAGAGTGTCAGGAATCATTCGCGAAGTTGAAGCGAGGTTTGATAACGGCTCCCATTCTCACACTTCCAGATGGGACCGGAGGATTCACAGTTTATTGTGATGCTTCAGGCAGAGGATTGGGATATGTCTTGATGCAGCATGGGAAGGTAATATCTTATGCATCATGCCAACTTCGTGATCATGAGAAGAGTTACCCGACCCACGACTTGGAGCTAGCAGCAGTAGTGTTTGCACTTAAGCTGTGGAGGCACTACTTGGACGGAGATAGAGTGGAAATATTTACTGATTACAAGAGCCTAAAGTATCTTTTCACCCAGAAGGACCTTAATATGCGACTGAGAAGATGGCTCGAGCTACTGGTGGACTACGATATAGATTTGCAGTATCATCCAGGGAAGGCCAACGTTGTAGCAGATGCGTTGAGCCGGAGAGCCGAAGTTTATTTCCTAACGGCGCAACCAGAGTTATTAGCTGATTTTCAGAATATGGGAATTAAAGTGGTTCTTCCTTCCAACGTGGCATTGATGGCCAGTCTACAGGTTCAGTCCAGCATAGTTGAGAGGATCCGAGTGGCGCAGTCTACAGATTCCAAGCTTCAGCGGCTCAGAGCAGAGTGTGAGGCAGGAAGAAGGCCAGAGTTGTACATTCATGAAGATGGTACACTTCGACACGGCTCTCGTCTTTGTGTACCCAGTAGAGATATCAGACAGGAAGTCATGGCAGAAGCTCACAGTTCACAGTATTCTATTCATCCCAGTGGCACGAAGATGTACCGTAATATCCGTCAGCACTTCTGGTGGAATGGCATAAAGAGGGAGATAGTCCGGTTTGTCTCTCGGTGTTTGGTTTGCCAGCAGGTTAAAGCTGAACATCAGAGGCCCGCTGGACTTCTTCAGCCCTTGCCGATTCCAGAATGGAAGTGGGAGCATGTGACCATAGATTTTGTGACTGGATTGCCTAGATCCCCAGCTGGTCGAGATGCTATGTGGGTTATAGTTGACCGGCTCATGAAGGTGGCTCATTTTCTTCCATTTAGAGTTGGGCAGTCAACGGCTCAGTTGGCAGAGATGTACCTCAGGCAGATTGTCAGGCTTCACGGTGTGCCCGTCAGTATCACCTCGGACCAAGATTCAAGGTTTACATCGCACTTTTGGCGTAGCTTGCAAGAGAGTTTGGAAACTCGTCTCCAGTTCAGTTCGGCATATCATCCGCAGACAGATGGCCAGTCAGAGCGCACTATCCAGACTCTTGAAGACATGTTGAGATCATGTACACTTGACTTCGGTGGTTCGTAGGAAGATCACCTGCATCTTGTGGAATTCTCGTACAACAATAGTTTCCAGGCCAGTATCCAGATGGCTCCGTTCGAGGCTCTGTATGGTAGGAAGTGCAGATCCCCGCTAGCATGGGATGATGTCGAAGAGAGGCAGATGCTTGGTCCAGAGATGATTGCCCAGACAGTTGAAGTGGTCAGAAGGATCAGAGATCATCTTCGAGTTGTCCAAGATCGCCAGCGGTATTGGGCCGATGCTCATCGACGTCCCTTAGAGTTTGCTATCGACGACCATGTATTCCTTAGGATCTCGCCTAACCGCGGCGTCATTCGCTTTGGCGTGCGGGAAAAGCTTAGTCCTAGGTATATAGGGCCGTTCGATATCCTGGAGCGAGTAGGAGATGTATCCTATCGTCTTGCTCTTCCGTCGTCGCTAAGTGAGGTGCATGATATATTCTATGTGTCCCAATTACGACGGTACGTCCCGGACCCGAGCCACATCCTAGACCAATCGGAACTGGTTGTTGGTACCAACCTTTCGTATGAGGAGAGGCCCGTGTCTATATTAGACCGGAGAGAGAAGATACTCAAGAACAAGACTATTAGTTTAGTCCGTGTTGCTTGGGGTCATCACTCTCTAGGTGAGTCAACATGGGAGCGTGAGGACGATATCCGATCGCGATATCCCTACCTGTTTGACTCGTAAGGTATAATGTCTTTCTTATGCCTTATGTTTTCTATCCCTTGCTTGTATGTATGATTGTCTGATTGATTGCCTGGTTATAGCTTGCCTGTGATTAATATAACTTGTCCTTGTCTCTCTAGCCTCTTAATTAAATTTTGAGGACAGAATTCTTTTAAGGTGGGTAGAGTTGTAACACCCATATTCTGAATACGTATTTTTGTCAAGCTTGCATGTATTTCAGACCTGTATTTATTTTCTCGGATTTGGCATGTACTTGTAATTGGCTTGACTTGCAGATTTTGGTTCTCGTAATTGGGTTTTACCTGGCTTGGTTTATTTTGTGGAGGAGAATTGGTTTGATTTGGTTTGGTTTACCATGCATTGGAACACCTTAGCCTATGCTCCACCCTCAACACAATACAACCCACCCTCTTTATTATCCCCACCTAACACTCTCTCTCCTCATTACTTTCCTCCATTAATTTCTTCTTCTTCTTCTTCTTCTTTCCTCTACACAACACTCCACCCATAGGTAAGTGCACCTTGCCACCACATGAGAACCATATTTTATTTATTTATTAGCTAGATTAGGCCATGATGATCAACATTAGTGCTTGACATTTTGTGATTTGGAGTCTCCATTGTTCTAGATCTAGGTTTTAACTATTTTCAAATTTACATGGTTTTGATCTATTTTGGTTGTGTTTTTGGGGATTTTGATACTTCCATGTGGAAGAGAACTCAATTTTACTCAAGTTAGAACTTTGAAAATCTAGATTTGGCCTTGATTTGACAAAGATATGAAAATTTCAATTTCTTGGTGTTCTTGGTGTTCTTCTCGGCTTGGAGTAGCAGGCTGCAGCCTGCGCTCTTTAGCGCAGTGCTAGGCTGCGCACCCCCTCTCGACCTGCGCTCTTTAGCGCAGCACCGACCGCGCTGCTTGCCTCTTGGCAAACTGCGCTCAGCCCCATGTGCCAACCTTTCCTGCATAATCCACCCCTGCGCAGTTTACTCCTGCGCAGTCTGCTCCTGCGCAATCCACCCCTGTGCAGTTTACTCCTGCGCAGTCTGCTCCTGCGCAATCTACCCCTGCGCAGTTCACTCCTGCGCACTTGGCCCATGCGCCATCTGCCCCTGCGCCCCTGCACACTTGGCACCCTGCGCAGCTGACACCCTGCGCAATCCAACCCCTGACCCCCTTGCGCAAACCATTGGCTCTTGAAGTTTTGGTTTTATTTCTCTAAGCTTGGCTCTTCTATAGCCCTGTATATTGATATTTTATTAGATATTTTACGCCCATTTTATATCCTTACGCCTTTTGTCATGAACTTGATTTTACTTAATGTGCTTGGAATGACTATTGTACATAGCATGGTATGACAAGGAACTATCATAACACGACAATGACCCGAAGAGGTGCACTCCTGACATGACCAACCTGACATGATAGAGGCCCGTCGTAGCGCACTCCTGACAAGTACCCTGACATGATTTATCTTGATGCTGTTGCGACGGCTAACTTGACTCGTATAATCAACTTGACACCGTGGGTGTTCCTACTTGCTTGCTTGTGCAATCCACCTGTCTTGTCTTGCATCATGTCTAGGACGTGACTCCCTGGTTCCTACGGTCAGGGATTTATACTGAATCTGGATTAGGATAATGATTAGATCAAACTATAGTTCATAGAGAATTTTCAGTCACAGACAATCTCGTTATCTGGGCGCCTTAATTGGACTTGTAGTTTGCCGACGAGTAGAGCACATTTCCAGCACACTGTCATGTATTGCACCCTCTAAGTCACCTAAGGGTATATCGTCTCTGGAGCGATGTACCCAACCATACTCTCAACCCGCGGAAGGATAACTGGATGGTCTGCAGGGCTTGGGACTGGAAAATTCTCACTTGCATCTTGTTAGTAATTAGGCTTGTGATAACACTAGTTAGTTAAAGTAGTAAGCCGTAGTATTTGCTTGGCCGCTTATGAATGGATGGAGTCCAGCCTTGTCTAAGTCATGTCTAGTCCCTGTACCTGGCTACTCTTGTACATGCTTGTTTTACTTATCTTTAACAATAAATGGGTAGAGACAAGAGTGCTGTTCAGGCGAATGGTTACAACCTCGGTCCTTGTCTGGTTTAAGGGTTGTAACCTGGCTCCCGGAATGGTCCCACGTCACTAGTCGTTTATTGTCCTGTTGCACTCTTTATTTACTTGTACATTCTTCCATTTCTTTTCTTATGCTCTGATATGCTGGTTTTGTTCTTATTCGTGGCCTCCTTTGTGGCACTTGCTCTTTCTGGGGTTTGACCCAGCTGGTTTTGTGTGGCCAGATTTCGGAACAGCTCCCGAGGATCTTCCGAACCTCCAGCCCGATGGTGGCGACTAGAAGGAACCCGGGCTACGAGTGGGTTTTCTATTTTGTTTCGCTCACTCTATTGTAAAGTTATTCTTTTGAGGCGTTTAGCCGACGAGCACCTGTTAGCTCGATGCACTTTACTTACTGTCTGCCTACGGGCTGTAAACATGATTAACAAATCCTAGGGTTGATCATGTATGACTTAACTCTTGCTAGTCCCAGCATTTTGTACGACTAGCTTCATGATCAGCTGATATGTAATATTTGGGACGCCTTTTATTGTATATTTGGTGGTCAAACATCTTGTGATTATATTACTTGCTTGTGATTGAGACAATAGGCTTGACCATAAGAGACCGTTGGCTTGTAGTAAACCCTCATATCTAGACAGCCGTGACCGTATAGTTGAGATGTATTCTATTTCAATATACGTAGCTGGCTATGTACGCCCCCGCTCTCCAGTATTCTGGTTCTGGGGCGTGACATGGTTTAAGTGGTGGCCCATGCAGGTCTTGTCAATTAAGAAATGTGAGGGTTTACCGAATAGATGTCTCAATCAGTACTCGTCCTTGATCTCCTTTCATATCCTCTGAATCTCTGGAATCTTGACCTGATCACATGCTTGTATCATTGATCTGTCCTGGTTCTTCCTTATTGTTTTCCCTGTGTCGTCTTCTTTAGCGGTACTGTACCTGACCCCGCCGGTCAGCAAGGTGGAGCAACTCCCGTGGACCAGCAGCCCGAAGATCAAGCCCAGCACTCCGGAGTAGCCTCCAGAGTTGTGCCTACTGGAGGAGAGCCCCCAGTTCAGCCCGTTCAGCCTGTCGAGCCGGATGATGGCACCTTGGTAGGTCTCATCAGGACCTTGATAGCTTCTCAGGATCGCAGAGGAGACGCCTTGCACCAGAATGTGGCAGATGCTTTGACCAGAGGCGGTCATCCAGGGAACAGCGCGGCCAACAGCTTCAAGCGCTTGAACCCTCCTTTCTTCGACGGCAGCGAGGATGCGATTGCCGTGATTGTACACGGATTGTACACGGATTGGTATTGTTATTGGATCTTCAGTCATTGGATATTACCTTAACTTATCGCAATGGTATCGGATACTATTCTCGTTAGTATTGGATAACATTGGATGTTATTGAATAATACTGGAATATTGGATAATATTGGATACAATGGCTAGTAATGTGTCATGGTTGGATCCATCGTATCAGTCAGGGCAGGGGAAATACTAGTGAGGCATGTGGTCAAGAACTATCGACAAGTAGTGTAAATCATCGGCTACTAGATAATCATGCACTTCACGTATGGTTGAGCTAGCTTTTCTTAATGTAAATCATTGAATCTCCCAAGTTAATCACATATCTATTTGGTATTTCAAAGCACATTGTTTATTATAGTTTTCATATTCAGTTCACCGGTTACATTTCTCTATCTCTGATCTTGTAGTTCCTCTTCCATTATTAATTACACTGATTACATTCTATTCATGATACTACATGTCTTCCTTTATTACTTTTATTGCCTCAGTTTATTCTTCATCGTATATAGCATCTTCTTTGCTACTATTTTATAGTTTTTGTCAATTAATTGGAACTGCTATTAGTGTTTGTACTTCGTTCCAATCCTGACTGGATAATATTTTTTAGAGTATTTAGAGGACTGACGACCATGCCCCGGAGATTTTTCCTTGGAGTCGGTGCTCGCTGAGGGTGCACCTCCAGTAGTATTTTATCTAGTATCTAGGTTTGCTTGATTTTTCTCTAGTTTGATATATTTAGGGATGTTATATTTGTTAGGGTTATATACTAAAAGCATCACTTTGTAGTAACCTTATTTCCTTAAATTTTGAATGAAAATTATATGGGCAAATGTTTGCATATTGTATTTGTTGCAAGTATTAATGCAAATGTCTGATATTCTATATTGTAGATAATATGGTGTGTGGTGTCACACAGAAGATCATATTATCAGTTTTCTATGGAGTATATAAATAGTTCACAACCTAGATGGACTTGGACAATCTATTGGAAAGGTTGTAGTGTAATCTGGTATTAGTCTATCTTGACTATAGGTTTACACTAGTACACTTTGTGTGTATTGAACAGGACCACTTGAGGTTGTTCTCTTTGTACTGACTACATAAGAGAACAAATACCTCTGTTATTATGGATGCTTGTACTCTTAATCCGGATATAATAACGGACATGTATATGCAATGTGCATTACTTTGACTCATAAAAGAGTGAGATTCATTATGGATCAACAACCTCTATGAATTGGGTAATAACATTATATGTATGATGGGCTGTTGATTATAAATGGAATCCATGTCCCGATACATCGGATTGATGATGTCCTCTTAAGGAGCTCATAAGGATTGTCATGTAAACCCTGCAGGTGGATTATATCCTACATGACAAATAAAGTTGAGCGGTACTACTTAAGGATAAAAGATGTTGAATTAATATAGTTGTCAGTAACTTAATTTGATCGACGGACATACGATATCTTAACATGGGGAGCCAAACGAGCATATAATAAAAAGAGCCCACAAACATAATTTGGGATCAGGGAGGTAGTGCAACAATAGCTCATTAGTGGACCAAGCTATTGTTAATGGGCCTGGATTGTGTGTTCGGGCTGAACACGGGATATCCAGATCCGTTAGGAGACCTAACCCTAATTTCTCCTCATGGTCCCTGCCGTAGCCTATATATATCCTCTATTCTCTGGCCGCCAAATTACTGATCAGAAATCTGAAATTTTCTCTAAATTCGTGATTCACGTAAGGAGAGAAAGAGAGTGCTGCCAAGGAGAAGAAAAAGTTGGGAGATCGTCGCCCATACGACGTCCAACTCGAGGAAGGAATACGTGCAGAAGATCTTGGGGTCGTCCGCTCGAGATTGCCAGGAATTACTTGTCTCCTTTCCGCCGCAGGTATAATTCGTGAACCCTAGTTTTCGCCTATGAAGGGTTAGAACACGTATTAGATCTGTTTAACTTTCTATCGATCAATACGCACACCAAAGGAAGGGTCCTGGGAATCCCGAGTTCCATCAATTGGTATCAGAGCCACTTTGGATCTACGTATTGATTGATACGTCCATGTTGTCCAATAAAACTTGTGCTATGTAATAGTCGGTAGATGTAGATCTGTTCTAACTCGGTTTTGCAGGCATCTTAGATCCAACTATTATGGTCCAATGCATATTTTTTGATTGTGTTGTTTAAACCACGGACATGTCGTGGATGTTGTTGTTGCTGTGGATGTAATTAAAATCACGAGGGTTGATCGTGCTTATTAATTTAATTTTTCAATCTAGATTATGTGTGAACTCCTTCGGAAGGCATAGGATTGATATAATTTTAATTATTTTTGATCAATCGTGATGGCGGTGGTGGCTGTTTCTGACGTCGGACGAGATGCTGGTTTTGAGCAATCCAGAGGCAGACAAATGATTTTCGATGAAGGAATCGACAGCCAAAACCTTAAGATCTGCGCAGCTCCAACGCCAGATTTTGGATTCGGATAGTTGAGGACGGAGCAGCAAAGATGACCATAATAGTTGGATATTTTCTCTTATTTTTGTCATTTTGCTTTTTCTAATTATGTATGTTTATTATTGTGTGGTTGTTTTTTTAAAAACCAAGCCTACATTAATAATGGACAACATGGACATAATATCAACTAGTAGAAAAACCCTCATTGTTAAATAACTAAGTGGGAGAAGATTTTTATTTAGTATAAATCCTATGGTCTCCATTACTGGTTTGTAGGTGATGTAATTATACTTGCGTGTTGGCTTTAGTGCTTTCCTCCATATCGGATGAGTATAATTATGGATCACCAGTACAAACTTTCTTAGGGATAATTGTAGAAAGTTACCTAGTATGTGTTCACTTCTCCATCTGAAGGAACTCATTACAAGGTAATGGACTTAGTATTAAGTAATGGTATACACTTAGATACAAATAATGATATCCTCCCCATCGGAGTCACTGCTATTATTTGTATGACCAGAGCAAGACCAGCATATTAATTTTATTTATCATTAAGTTATATTGACATGATAGTAAAATTAATAAGAAAAATCTACTTGAACAAAGTTGAATTTGTATACGTCCACACTATCGTGGCATGCTAAATTCATGGTGTTCAAGGTGTTGGTGAATTTCTTATTATTGTTTTGAGGGAATCAATATTTAGTTAATTAAAAAAGTTTTTTTTTGCCCTACATAATTTTATTTATGTGATTCTTAGGATTTCAAAAAAATGGGTTCTTTCAGTCCACTTATGGTGATTCTTAAAGAAAACAAACTTACTGGACCTAATTATATTGACTGGAAACGTAATTTGGACATTGTTCTGACTGCTGAGGAGTACAAATATGTACTTGTTGAGGAATGCCCACCTAAGCCTGATGCTAACTCTGATGAAGAGGTCAAAGAGGCTTATAAGAAGTGGAAAAAGACAGATGAGATGGCGCGGTGTTACATTCTGACATCTATGTCAAATGTACTGCAACATCAGCATCAAGCCATGACCACAGCTTATGACATGATGTATAACCTCAAGGAACTCTTCGGACATCAGAGTAGAGCAGCTAGGCAGTTTGCTATGAAATGTTTGATGAATACAAAAATGGCTGAGGGCACACCAGTAAGGGATCATGTTCTCAAGATGATGGGTCATCTGAATGAGATGGAGATCCTTGGTACTGAAATTGATGGGGAAACCCAGGTCGATATCATTTTCGGGACTCTGCCTAAAAGTTTTGACCATTTCTGCCTTAATTACAACATGAACAAAAAGTTGTATAGTTTGGCAGAACTTGCAAAAGAGCTACAGGATGCTGAATCTCTCTTTAGGCAGAGTGGTCATGTTTTTGTTTCTGAAAAGGCTTCTACTTCTAAGCCAAAAGGCGGTAAGAAGAAGAATAACATTCAGAAACAGGCAAACTTAGCAAAGAAGGGCATGGGACCTCAAGGCGCGGTGAAAAAGCCGAAAGGCAAATGTTTCAAGTGCAAAGGGTCAGGACATTGGAAGACTGATTGTCCACTTCTCAAACAAGGGAACAAAGAAGGTATATCTCATTTACTAGTAGTTAAAACATGTTTAGCGGTGTTATCTACCGGCACCTGGTGTGTAGATACATGAGCCACTAATCATGTCTGCAATACATTGCAGGGGTTCCAGGAAACCAGACGGCTCAGTGATGGAGAGATATGCTTGTTCATGGATGATGCTACAAAAGTATCGGTCGTTGCATTAGGAGATGTTACTTTATCTTTTGGTAGAAATAAGTCTTTGACATTGAGAGATTGTCTTTATGCACCTTCACTTAGAAGAAATTTAGTTTCTGTTTCTATGTTAGTTAAGGATGGATATTCAGTTTATTTTAATGACAATATTGTTATTAGAAAGAATAAACATTTTATCTGTTCTGGTGCATTGGTTGATAATTTGTATGTCATTAATCCTATTTTGCCCACAATGCAACTTATGGAAATGAATAATATGTCATCTAACTTAAATAAGAGAAAAGAACCTTCTTGTATGAACCAAACATATCTTTGACACTTACGATTGGGGCATATTAACCTAAGAAGGATTCAAAGACTGGTTGAAGATGGACCTTTGAGTTCATTGGAAGTGGAGGCACTACCAGTCTGTGAATCCTTCTTGGAAGGTAAAATGACCAAAAGGCCTTTTACGGCAAAGGGGTATAGGGCCAAAGATGTGTTGGAATTGGTTCATTCTGATTTGTGTGGACCCATGACTATCCAAGCTAGAGGTGGCTTTGAATATTTTATCACATTTATTGACGATTATTCAAGGTATGGATACATTTATTTGATGTGCCGTAAGTCTGAGTGCTTTGAAAAATTCAAAGAGTACAAGGCTGAAACGGAGAAACGTCATGGAAAATGTATCAAGTCATTACGATCAGATCGTGGTGGCGAGTACCTCTTTGGAGAGTTTAGGGATTATTTATCAGAGGCTGGGATTGTATCCCAATTGACTGCACCTGGAACGTCCCAACAGAATGGTGTAGCCGAAAGAAGGAATAGAACTCTTATGGAGATGGTTAGATCAATGATGAGTTATTCGGATTTACCAGATTCGTTTTGGGGATATGCCTTAGAGACTGCAGCTTATATTTTGAACTTGGTTCCTTCTAAGCCAGTACCTCTTACTCCCACAGAGCTGTGGATTGGGCGTAAGCCTAGTCTGAAACATGTTCGCATTTGGGGTAGTCCAGCACATGTGCTGAATGGGAAAGCAGATAAGTTGGAATCTCGTACAGAAGTATGCTTGTTTATAGGCTATCCAAGAGGAACGAAAGGAGGTTTATTTTATAGTCCTAAGGATCAGAAGGTCATTGTTAGCACCAATGCCCGATTCTTAGAGGAAGACTATGTGATGAACCATAAACCCACAAGTAGAGTTGTTCTAGAAGAACTGAGACGTAAGACACCAAGTACTTCAGTACCAACAGTACAAGAGGATGAACCACAAATAACTGCACAACGTGTCACAAATGTTACACCACAACCGATAGTGCCTCGTCGTAGTGGGAGGGTTGTGATACAACCTGATAGATATATGTTCTTGGAAGAGTCATCAGACTTCGTCCCTGAGGAACAAGATTATGATCCCTGTACCTACAATGAAGCACTCCAAGATAAAGATACAGAGTCTTGGCAAAAAGCAATGATATCTGAAATAGAATCTATGGATTCTAATCAGGTCTGGGAGCTTGTAGAACCACCCGTTGGTGTAAAAGCCATTGGATGCAAGTGGGTCTATAAGAGAAAAAGAGGATCAGACGGTAAGGTTGAAACCTTTAAAGCTCGGCTTGTAGCAAAAGGTTTTACTCAAAGAGAGGGTATCGATTATGAGGAAACCTTTTCTCCTGTAGCCATGCTTAAGTCTATTCGGATTCTTTTATCTATTGCAGCTCATCTCGATTATGAGATTTGGCAAATAGATGTCAAGACAGCTTTCCTTAATGGAAGTCTTGAGGAAGACATCTATATGAAGCAACCAGACGGATTCATTGAAAAGGGCCAGGAGCATCTTGTTTGTAAGCTCAAAAAGTCCATTTATGGACTTAAACAAGCTTCCAGATCTTAGAACATCTGTTTTGATCAGGTGATAAAATCCTATGGATTTGATCAATGTCAGGACGAATCATGTGTATACAGAAAGTGTGACGGAAACGTGGTGGTGTTCCTAGTACTTTATGTGGATGACATCTTGCTCATTAGAAACAATGTGAAGGTATTATCTAATGTAAGGGTATGGTTATCCAAACAGTTTGATATGAAGGACTTGGGAGAAGTAGGTCACATCCTTGGGATCAAAGTTCTACGAGATCGCAAAAAAAGGATGTTGGGCTTATCCCAAGCTTCCTATATCGATACTGTACTAACTCGTTTTAGTATGCAATATTCTAAGAAAGGTTTCTTACCTTTTAGACATGGAATTGCTCTATCAAAGGAGCAGTGTCCGAGGACACCTAAAGAGATAGAAAACATGAAGACAGTTCCTTATGCTTCAGCAGTAGGAAGCTTAATGTATGCAATGCTATGTACGAGACCAGACATCTGCTTTACCGTAGGCATGGTCAGCAGATATCAGTCTAACCCAGGACAAGAGCACTGGACTGCCGTAAAGCATATTTTGAAGTACCTGAAAAGGACTAAAGAGTATATGCTAGTTTACCAAGCAGATAGTTTAGTTCCCTTGGGGTATACAGACTCAGATTTTCAGTCAGATAGGGATTCCAGGAAATCTACCTCAGGTTATGTGTTTACTTTGGGAGGTGGAGCCATTGTGTGGAGGAGTATCAAGCAAAAATGTATTGCTGATTCCACCATGGAAGCCGAGTATGTGGCAGCCTCTGAGGCAGCCAAAGAAGCGATTTGGCTCAAAAACTTTCTGTTGGACTTAGATGTGGTACCTAGTTTGCCTAAGTCTATTACACTTTATTGTGATAATAGTGGTACGGTGGCAAACTCGAAGGAACCACGAGCCCATAAGATAGGCAAACACATTGAGCGTAAGTACCACCTGATACGAGATTTCATAAAGAAAGAAAAAGTTGCTGTGATCAAGATAGCATCAGCCGACAACCTAGCTGATCCCTTTACAAAGAGCTTACCAGCTAAGGCTTTTGACAGTCATGTTGAAGGAATGGGAGTCAGATGTGTAGCAGCATGGCTTTAAGTATAAGTGGGAGATTTGTAACAGTATACTGAAAAGCAATGCTTTGAGTATAAGTGGGAGATTGTTAGGGTTATATACTAAAAGCATCACTTTTGTAGTAACCTTATTTCCTTAAATTTTGAATGAAAATCATATGGGCAAATGTTTGCATATTGTATTTGTTGCAAGTGTTAATGCAAATGTCTGATATTCTATATTATAGATAATATGGTGTGTGGTATCACACAGAAGATCATATTATCAGTTTCCTATGGAGTATATAAATAGTTCACAACCTAGATGGACTTGGACAATCTATTGAAAAGCTTGTAGTGTAATCTGGTATTAGTCTATCTTGACTATAGGTTTACACTAGTACACTTTGTGTGTATTGAACAGGACCACTTAAGGTTGTTCTCTTTGTACTGACTACATAAGAGAACAAACACCTCTGTTATTATGGATGCTTGTACTCTTAATTTGGATATAATAACGGACATGTATATGCAATGTGCATTACTTTGACTCATAAAAGAGTGATATTCATTATGGATCAACAACCTCTATGAATTGGGTAATAACATTGTATGTATGATGGGCTGTTGATTATAAATAGAATCCATGTCCCGATACATCGGGTTGATGATGTCCTCTTAAGGAGCTCATAAGGATTGTTATGTAAACCCTGCAGGTGGATTATATCCGACATGACAAATAAAGTTGAACGGTACTACTTAAGGATAAAAGATGTCGAATCAATATAGTTGTCAGTAACTTAATTTGATCGACGGACATACGATATCTTAACATGGGGAGCCAAACGAGCATATAATAAAAGGAGCCCACAAACATAATTTGGGATTAGGGAGGTAGTGCAACAATAGCTCATTAGTGGACCGAGCTATTGTTAATGGGCCTGGATTGTGTGTTCGGGCTGAACACGGAATATCCAGATCCGTTAGGAGGCCTAACCCTAATTTCTCCTCATGGTCCCTGCCGTAGCCTATATATATCCTCTATTCTCTGGCCGCCAAATTACTGATCAGAAATCTGAAATTTTCTCTAAATTCGTGATTCACGTAAGGAGAGAAAGAGAGTGCTGCCAAGGAGAAGAAAAAGTTGGGAGATCGTCGCCCACACGACGTCCAACTCGAGGAAGGAATACGTGCAGAAGATCTTGGGGTCGTCCGCTCGAGATTGCCAGGAATTACTTGTCTCCTTTCCGCCGCAGGTATAATTCGTGAACCCTAGTTTCCGCCTATGAAGGGTTAGAACACGTATTAGATCTCTTTAACTTTCTATCGATCAATACGCACACCAAAGGAAGGGTCCTGGGAATCCCCAGTTCCATCAATATTTATTCAGGATATCTATTATTTTTTCTTAGACTTCTAGACTTATTGTGTTATGACTCGTGCTACTATTCAGACTCTATTTTTACTGTCATCTTTCCATATATTATACTTTATCTTCTTTTGGAACTGTGATTGAGTTATATATTTCATATGACATATTATTCCTCCGTACGGAGATGATAGGTTTATATCTTATATTGTTAGATGTTAGATATTATAGACGATCTATACAGCGTTCTACCACCGATACTGCAACGTAGGCTGGACGTACCTACGTCCTCGTGTACCTAAACAGGGTGCGGGTGGTGACACATTTTTGTGGTGGCCCATGCAGGTCAGCTTCACAATTGAGCGATGTCGTGGTAGTGTGACGACTTAGTTGTACTACTGCGAGACTGTGATAGGATATAGAAGATAGGATGTTAGGATAAATGAGTACTCAATCACAACTTGGACTTCTTGAGAGATTTCTGGGATGACCCTTGAGAATTTCATTACAAACCCTATCTCGAAATCTGTTTCCACTTATTTCCATCTTCCTTGGTTTGTCGTTGAAATCGACTCTTGATGTTCGATTGTTGACTTTGATGGTATATTCTGATAGTACATACTAGGCGAGACAGTAAGGATTGCAGCCATCCATCTTGGTTATGGAGTCTAGAGTTTATCGCGACCATATTAACTGGCGTGGCGAAGACATAGAGCCTGATTTTGGATATATTTCTCTTGGTTATGGAATTTAGAGTTTTTGCAACCAAGCATACGGTAGGGCAAAAATTCTAGATATCATGATTCTAGAGGTATGCACCTTAGTCATGGACCCTATAGTTTATCGCAGCCATACTTACTGGCGTGGCAAGGATTCTGGTAACATAATTCTGGATAGACGTGTATGGTTATCAGATTATATCTTAAATTAGTTCTTATCGTGTCGTCTATATCATTCTACCTTGTTATCATTGATTTATGTTCCATCACCCTACTAGCTCAGGGCAGAGATATTTCAAGTTCATCTAGTTAAGTTTTTCGTTGGGCTTCACCTTCATTAGTTCGAGGCTGCTTTTTGGATAGTTGACGCTGATTGAGACTGTGATATCACGACCAGTAGAACCATGATTATGTATAATATTTAGATAGATTTCTTGGACTATGATCGTTTGGGGCTTGACCTAGAGAATAGAACGACCAACTTAAATTTCGAGCAAGAAATTTTGCTAGGGGGTAAGATTGTAACTACCACATTTTTGGACTAGGGTTATTTTCCACCAAATAAAAATTTGCCATTAGTATGCCATCTGGCATGACATTTAACCCAAATTAATAAATTAGAAATTCTATTTTAAGTTGGGCCTTAGTCATTGTTAATTAAGATGCAAGCACTAATTAGAGTCAAACCACTTAGTTTCCTTAAGACCTACCTAATACTAATTGTCATGAAGAGTTTAGGGCTTGGAAAAACCCTATTTAAACCCCTACAAGCCCTCAATGGCAGCCACCATTTCAGTCTAGGGTTTCCACTCATTTCTTTCATTCCATACTATTCTAAATTTTCTCCTCTTTCTTCCATTGGTGTGCTATCAAGAAGGCTTGGTGGAGGCTCTAGCAAGGTTTTGGGAGCTACTTCTTCATCATTCTTCCTCAAATTCATGGGTCATTATGGAGGATTCTTCCTACATAGGTATAACCCTCTCAACTATATTTTCCATGGTTAAATTTTATGTATTCATGTAGAAGACCCCTCTAATCACTACAACAAAAATACCCTTTAATGACGGCTAAAATCCATCATTAATCACGAACCATGACGCTTTTTTTTCTTAATCCAAGCGTTATGAAATCGGGTGTTATAAATGTTTTTCAAAGCGTTATAGATAAATCGTCCGAAAACGTCATTAATAGATTGAATTTCTACTACGTTCTATTTTCAAAGCGTTATGGATAGTTATGTAAAAACGTTATGAATATTTAATATGGTTGGAAGTCAGGACATTTTGAAAGCGTTATGATTGGTCATTTGTATAACATTTATAACACTCTATACTGCATGTTATACATTCCAAACCCTGCTTAATTCAATTCGAAAACAACCACTTAATTTGAACCATATTCACAACAAAATATTGAAATGTAACATTAATCTCCATTTCATTGTCTCAAAATAGGGTACATTCTATTGTCTCAAAATAGAGTACACTTTAGCTATCATTCCACATTTCTCAGGCCATATATATATATACATCTTCACAAAAATCTATAGATCAATATCCAATATAGCTAGTACACTTTACATCAAAACTATCCACATATCCCACACCACAACATACAACTTAGTCACATGAAGACCTGTGTCCACAACACATGTACCCTGCAAAAGATAATACAAAAATATTTTATATAAGAAATTCCCAAAAGATGCCTAAACCACTTGATCATACAAGAGATGCATAAACAGCACATGAAACATTTCCAGTTCCTTTATATAAGAAATTCCCAAAAGATGCCTAAACCACTTGATCATACAAGAAATGCATAAACAGCACATGAAACATTTTATCTTTTGTTATTAACTTAAATATGAATTGAAGTATTATTCTTATCCATAGCAGCAAAGTAGAAGAAATATGAAAAAAGCTTATGCTATTTGATTGAAAATCAAAGCTGGGATTGATGTTTCAAACTTAGCGTCATTTGTCAACAGGTGTAGTCACAACAGAACTTACCTTACGAGCTTCTGTATCCTTCCAAATGTTACCAGCAAAACCTAAAACAACAACAACTACAATTTGAAACAAAAATATTGCTCCAGTCAACTTGTCAATCATTGCATCCATAGCAGTAAGTTTAGGCTCTGGTATGCCCCTGCTCATTCCCATCTTTGTTTCATTGCCTGAGAGTATGTTAATCATCGTTAGCCATCACTCAAAAACACATTCAACAGTTAAATAATTACTATATTATATATTTTTAGCAAAAGACTCATGATTTATTGGCCTTTCCCGCAACAGTTAATTTTCCTGACATGTGCAGTTTAGCATACTGCATCATAGTCGCAACTACTCCATTCTACGATCAAAGATTACAAAACAGAAGAGACAACTAGCACCAGAAATATATATATATATATATATATATATATATATTTTTTATTTTATTTTATTTTATATATATATATATATATATATATATATATATATATATATATATATATATATATATATAAAATTCAAGATGAAGAACAGCCCTGCATGTGCGTTTCTTAAGTTGATTGTTCTATTTAGCATGTAGCCTTAGGCAAACAAACAAAAAATAGTAGTGTAATAATAAAGGTACTTGATATCAAAAATCGATCTGTTGTTAAAAGAAGTACAGTGATCAAGGAAATAGCAAGAAGATATAAAAAACAAGTGAGAGATTCGGAGACAGAGCAAGTAAACTGACATCAATAGAATGCAGCTAGCAAATCTCAATCTTCTGCAATAGCCCTATGTAATATGTCCCTACCACTTGAACAGAAGTACTCAAGAGGCACCTCTCACAAAAAACTTGCCTCAAAGTTGAACTTTCTAATCCTTCACTTGTTTGAGAAAATATGTCGTGTATACTTTGAATCATGCTTCGTTAATTTATTTTTCATACTTCAAACCTTTCCTCCTTAGCGGTATCAAGTCCAGTGCATAATTGTTCTGGGGCTCACCTTTACTTAAGCAATAAATTTACATATAGCAGCTATTCAGGGCAGGAAGTTGAACTCCCAATTAAAATAGCTTTTGCTTTTGGGTCAAGCAAAATGTGAAGGTATCTCTTGTATTCATTGTAAGAAACCAATGACATGCATGTACACTTTCACAAGTAATGGTCTATTTGAGTCAAGAAATTTGTTTAATCAGCTTTTACATGCTTTTCATATCAATATCAATAAGTTAATTTGGAATTTGGGAACTTCCCCTACAAATTTGTTGGGAGTGTAATATAGAAAAAAAGTTACTTGTGTCATATATTTAAATAAATAGAGGGTAGAAAATTTGTTGTAGTTCAGACATACCAGAGATAGCACTTGGCTGAAAGATGGTATCATCAAAGACCTCCATGCTATCAAAAGCTGATGTAGGTTGTCTGATATAACATAGATACCAATATATGTTTTAGTGAAAATCATAAACCAAGAGGCAATAGCTTATTTTACCTCTGTTGTTGACATCTCAGGATTAGCTTGCATACTCGTGTCGCCAACAGAAACATGAGTTCCATCCTAGGGTCCCTTTGTGTGGAGAACAGGTTCCTCCATTGTATATTCCTGTGACCAAGATATTAGACCCATATTGAAATGATCCTCTATCTTTATGTATCTTCTAAAAGAAATGGCTTCAACAAAAACTAATCTGATTGTGGATGCCAATTTAGTTGTTCACCTAATCTATTAGCACGTTCAATTATACGTGTGATCTATATGAACGTTTCCATCTCACATATTGTGCTCACCTTAGCTAAAACAAGATTAATCCATTGATGCTCCCGGAGGACGTGCCAGTATAGTAAATATGTCCATTAGTATTCCCATCACATATGTATTGAAGTTCTTTAAAGCTTGAACATCTTTGTTAAATCTAACACTAAGGATTGATTATATTGCAAGTTAAAAATAGCACAATTAATATTTGTAGTGCAGAGATCAAAATAAAAATAGAAATAAGGGATCTCACTTCTGATTGGTTCCTGGCATTGCCAATCGTAGACCAGAGTACTAAACAGCTTCAGCTGCCTATCAAATCAGCAAACTAAATAATCACTAAAACAATTAATTAGCTTCAAAAAACTAAATTTGAAACCTTGAAGTCAATTTCTAACTCACAAGTCCTCTTATCCTTCTTCTTTATTATTATTAACTATTCTGCTCAAAGCAACATTCAAATTTTCAATTTTTTCTAAAACTACATAAGATCACCAATGTAGGATGTATCTGCAAAGTGGTATAGATCAAGCTCTCCTCCTTTGTCCAAAGTATCGGCATGCTTCATAATGCTATTCTTTAATATTATTCGATCCATGCCACCACCAACCACCTCATCTAGAATTAAACTTTATGTCTAACCACCAACCAAAGCAGGAATATAACTGATTGTCCATTGTCTTATGATCAAGTTAAAAATATCATGTTCAAATATGACACCCAACAAGGGTCATATTGATATTTTCAGTAGTGATGATCATTGATCTTACAAGAAATAAAGTAATATTACTTTAATTAGCAGCAACAATTTAGTTCGTCAATGGCATATAATGGAATCGTATACAATACAACCTTGTTCAACATACTTTAGTGGCCTTTCCTTCTGAACCAATTGACATGCACAATAATTTAGATCATACTTATGAATATGAAAATTTGTAAATGAAGGCAAAGAACTCTGAGATAAAATAATGGATTTGACGGCACATAAGAAAATGCTTTACCTGAGCATCCTTTGGGGCAATTCGTGCAGCTTTCCTGAATATTTCCAAGGCCTTCTCATTCTGACCAAGCTTAACATAAATGTGTCCGACAACTTATAGAATATGGCAGAAGAAAAAATAAAATCAATTGTATACAAAGCCAAGGTAACATATCACAAAAAATTACCTTTAAAGTATAATCTTTTTTAAATAAAAAATTAAGAACCCTAATTTTTAGGAAAAAAATTACACTCCCAACAAAATCTTTTTTTAGGGAAAAAATCCAAGTCAAAATCACTCACATAATCAAGAGAAGTCAACAATGATGCAGCCCTTTTCGGATCATCGCCGACGTGGACGGAGACGTCGGAAAACCCTAAAATTAAGAACCCTAATTTTGGAGATGGATGCATGTATGGTTGTCAAAATTTAGGATATTTTTGAATTTAGGGCATAAAATAAGCAATGATCGAGATTTTAGGACAAACCGGTGGTGAAGGCTACGCCGGTGACAACCTTCCCTCTGCGGTGGAGTCTGTAACCGAGGGAAGCGAGGAACGGGCTGAGGGAAGTTGGGGAGCGGGCTGAGGGGAGTTGATCGGGAGCGGGGAGCGGGCTGAGAGGAGTTCGGGAGCGCCGGAGCGGGCTGAAGGGAGTTGGGGAGCGGGAGGAGAGAGAGAAGAAGAAAGAGAGTAAGTGCGGGAGAAGGGACTTTTCGAGTTAAGTGCGGGAGTAAGTGCGGGAGAGTCGAGATTTCGACTTAAAATTTGTGTTTTTTTCATAACGCTCGCACCACTGAGAGACAATCAATAACGCTTCTATAGATAACCATCATAGATTATAGTCTTGCTGAACTTTGATGACGCTTCTTTATCAGCCGTCATTAAATCCCCTTATCAAGCGTCATTAAAGGGTATTTTTGTTGTAGTGAATGGCAAGATCCAACCCTATAGGTGGTGAAATAGGTGTTAGAGGTGTAACGCCCCAGTCCTAAAATATGTATAGAACCAGGATACGGTACATGTCAGCAACACTTCACCAATGGACCAAATCTCAAAATAAGCCCATTAGTGAAATGCTTAAGCTATAAATCATGATAACAACCCAGCAATACAATATAAGTCACAAGTCACAGCTAATATCATCCACACAGAAAATAAGACATGAGATATCAAGTTCGATAAAATAATACTAATGAGGAAGATCTGTCCAACATGAAATAGAAATAATAACTATGCGGGTAACACATCCCGAAACCACAGTATAAAGAAATAAATAATCAACTACATGTCCACTGAAAAGAAAGAAAATAAGGTAGCAAGTCTAAAATAAAGAGACGTCTCAAGAGAAATCCTCAGCCACTATCTCGTCCTCCTGCGAAGGTACGTCACCTGCCTCGACTCCAAGACCGTATACCTCCGGGTAGTCCTCCTCTCTAACTAAGCCTGGAGAGATAACCAGGTCCTCAGGTGACTAGCAAGACATATAATATACATGTCTACTATACAGTAAATAATATGCAAGAAAAATAGGAATAACTAGTAGAGGAAAGAATAACACACAAAGGAATCAATAGAGGTATAGCCACGGCTAATAAAACATTCTCTCCTAAGGTACGAGGAACTCAAGTCTATCTAGTCATGTCCAAGTCAAGTACGGGTCAAACAGGTCAGGGGAAACATGGCACAGGTATAGCAATACTATCACTAGACATGAACAAGATAGAAAAGATAAAACAAATAATATAGAAAGAAAAAATAATAATCGACGTGCACGTGAAACTAGAAAGTAACCATCACATGAAGCAAGAGAAATATGTAACCAAGCAAAAAAGAACGGAACTATAAAAAAGCATGTAAATACTGTAAGTTTGGCAAGGTGTACTTGCTTGGTGGTAGCAAAAAGTCATGCAAACAACTCGTCAAATCAAAGAGTCTCAAAACTTAAACTCCCTCAAACGCCTCCGGATGCTGAAACAGACATTGCCAACATTCTCAAAATAAGCAAAATGGCTAGGATAGGCTACCCATAAGTCAAATTCTGGTCACAGGGACAAAACGGTAATTTTAGGTTAAAATGGTGCCCGCCGTTGGACCCGTTTTGCACCGAAAAGCGTGCCAACATCTACGGTCTATAAATTTATCAAACTATATGTCTGCAGCTCCGATTTGACGAGATGAACCCAACCATATGTCCAAAGTTAGATTTTGGTGGGCCGTGCACAAATTCGTCAGTTGTATCGGGTCGTAGGCCTGTCAAAATAGCGTTCCGGTCGACCTTCTCAGAATCGGACCAAACTTGTCATACAGGACCAGAAAAATGATACGGTCCTGTTGCCGTAAGTTTCTTCGCGAGATGACGAACGTACACAAAGTAATTGACTAGTTTGCAAAGGAGCCGATACGGGGTATTTCGACCGATACGTCTCAAATTTGTCGCACGCACACAACCAATTCGAGTTCCGTCGAATCTCACACGTCCGTGAAGTCGATACGCACCTTTCGATACTTTCGGTTCGCGACCACGTTGCCTCGTTTGGCGGAACACACGTCGTATCAGAGAGAATTCTCAGTTTTGAAAACAATATTTTTCCTCGATTTTCAAACTTATTTTAAACAGAAAATAGCCCACTAAAATTAAAACTAATAACAGGGTTTTAATCCTGTTTATGTTGTCTACAATACTGTTTTAATAGATTTCTAAATCTCTCTATGGATGGATATTAGAGTTGGTTAATAATAATAATAATAATAATAATAATAATAATAATAGTAGTAGTGATAGTGATAATATTAATAAGTAATAATAAAGAAATCATTTCAATTATGATATAATGATTGATAATCATTATATACATGATTAGATAATAGTATATAACTAATGTTAAAGGTAATGATGATAAAATGATTATTAAAATAATTAAGTATTAAATTATTACTAGTAGGCATTGATTCTTTGTTTGGGAACAGAATGTTCGTGGGTTATATACATATATTTATGTATTTTATATTATATTAGATTTTATTCCTACTGTGCCAAGTATAGGACTTGTGGGCAATTAACCAATAGTCCTTTCTCTAACATGCCACACCTGCTATAGCACCGGGTGGGCGATGCACTGGGCTCGCATTACACACGGGCCTATTTCCCTATATTTGTAATTTTACGAAACAGTAACCCTAGTTATTTTTTTAGCAGTCTTCCACTTCTTCTTCGAGTCATGTTGTGCTCACCCCATGTCCGCCGCATGTTTGGTCACTTTCCAATCTCCGTTTCCGACAAAACTAACATCATTGTGATCCCCACTTCCTCCTCTTCCACCAAAAATTATATTCAGTCATCCAAGTCATCTTGACGCCAAAGAAATCACGTTTGTGTCCAATAATTCCAGGACACATGACTTTTTGATAGCTGAAACTTTGTAGACTCGTCATGCAAAATCCAACGGTTGATTTCACGGACGGTACCATTGCACTCGTGGTGTGTTCCTCTTCAACCATGACTAGTTTGGGGCGACCACAACGTCGTTTGGTGGATCAAATTGACTCATGTTAGCATGGCGTGTCCTGGTTGTGTCTAACAGTCCAATCAACTTCCAAGGGGTGTAACTTCGCGCTAGGACTTCCGATTCTTGATCCATTTTTAGGGACTTCTTTCCCTATGTCTTAACATTAATATGTGCGGTTGGATCGCCGAGATACTGACCATATAGTCCGTTACACGTCTGTCATTACCTGCTATCCAGAATTAAAGGTTTGGACTTTTTAGAATATTCAACCGTTGGATCTTCGTTCGGTCGATTATATTGCAACCGTAGTGACATTTTATCCTATAATATGAAGTTTCATAGGAAAATATTATCATTTGATAGATCAAACCACCTCACATTTATTTTTATAATTTGTTCGTATCATGTTCGTATTTCAAAATCCATGCAACGAAATTCAGATCCGTCGATTCCAGTGATCTTGTATCAGTGAAATTGACAAAGTGACCGTATGGATAACCAAGATAAGATGGTTAAACATGTGATTGATCATCTTGTCCCGATTTCCGAGTCATCAGTTTCGTGGTATGAATTACGAGATGAGAACTTAATATTTTAACCCTAGAATTTGTAATTCATATTATTAACAAATAATGACTATAGGGACTAGTGTGACCTAGTTCTAGATGATATAAGTAATAAGTGGCTTAGGTAACATCGGTAATACACGACTTAGAATGACCCAAGCTTTATAGGCAGAAGTGGTTAGTCATATTTATATTTAGTGTGTGATACATATTTGTTTGTGAATTGGCACTACCAAAATACAGTAAATTAGCGACGGATATCGTCCGTCGGCGTTAGCGACGACTTTGTGGCAACTAGCCGACGGATTACCGACGACAAGCCGTTACATTTTTTATTTTATTTTTAGGGGGAGAAAAGCTCGCTCATCCGTCGCTAGGGCGTCAGAGATATAGCGACGGATATTCAGCCGTCGCTATGCAGTTGATTATTTGGCGGAAATTGTGGAGAGAATTGGCGGAGCAATTCTTCGACTACGTAGCGACGGATATTCAGTCGACAAGTATCAAAAAGAGCGACTAACGGACGACGGATAAAAATCCGTCACTAGTCCGTCGCTAAATATACGTTCCAGATTTAAATTGAAACGGCGGGGAGAACTTTTCGTATTCCTCCCAAATTCACTCTCTCTCTCTCTCTCTCCCGCGGCTTCGGTGATCGACGTCGGCGTCCTCTCGTCTCTTTCTCCCGAAGATAATCCCCTCTCTCTCTCTCTCTCGATCTCTCTCTCTTGCAGTGTCGTAGGGGCAGCGGGGGCGGCGGGCTTGGGGCGGGGGCGTCGGGGGCTGGGCGGCGGCGGGGCGACGGTGGGCGGGGGAAAGGATGTCCACTTGAGCTCCAGGGCAAAGTTTTGACTCGGAGCAAGAATCTGTTGACGGAGCACATCCACCATGCTGTCAGAAAAAATAGTAACGGTGAGAGACCCATCTGAGTAGGACGTATACTCTGATAATATCTCCTCCAACACTCAATTCCACTACTGATATCATTCTTGTAAAGGTAATCTCTCAGAGTATACGTTCTACTCAGATGGATCTCTCAGAGTATCCTCTCCGGTTGGGTTGTGTTCTGAGCCATCCGTTCTCACACTTAAAACACATATGAATTAGAACTGTGTTTTGTATTTTCGGCGAACCCATGGATTGAATTATGTATTTTGTATTTTGGTTTCTGTATTTTGTATTTTGATTTCTGTATTTTGTATTTTGGTTTCTGTATTTTGGCTCCAGCTCCATTTGCATTAATCTACGGTACGACATGGTGATCAGGACATAGTCCCTGCAGCCATTTGACTGGCGAGGCAAAAACTATGTAGTCGTAGATAAAGTTGACTGTCCTCCGACCCTCATCCCTCGGCATTGATGATACAATAATGTATGTTAGATACGATCAGAACATATACTACACCATATGTACAGAACATAAATGATTCACACTAATGTATGCTAGAATGAATTTCAGGTTGTGTTCTGAGCCATTCGTTCCCATACTTGGCAATTAAGCATGTGAAATAGAACTGATTATGTTTAGTTTGTCTTACGATACAGATTTTTACATCCAAATTAAAATGGATCATTACTTTATTGATCGTACATGGATGTACTAGTGGATCAACCTCCTGGACCGTAGGTACTTGTAAGTATTGACCGTATCAGATTAGTATCGATCTATCGTTTTGGTATGTGCCGTATCGGTTGGTATTGGTCTTAGCGAATTGGTATCGTCCTATCCGATATGTATCGGCCGTATAGCTAGGATTCGTATTGGCCTTATTGATTTGGTATTGGTCATATTCGATAGGTATCGACCGTGTTGGATTAGTATAGACCATTTCAGATTAGTATCGTGGAAGGTTTAGTAACAACTGTACTTGGATTTCTTTCTTCTAGAGCTAGATTACCATTGCAAGAGAGTCACGAGAGCGTAGCTGGCCAGTTACAGAACATACATACTTCCTTTTCAATCTTGCTTTTCCTGATGGAAAAGGAAGCATGTATGTTACTATAACTGGCCAATCACGATCTGGTGACTCTCTTGCAATGGTATTCTAGCTCGAGAAGAGAGAAATCCAAGTACAGTTATTACTAAACCTTTTACGATACTAATTCGAAATGGTCTATACTAATCCAACATGGCCGATACCTATCGGATATGACCGATACCAAACCGATAAGGCCAATATGAATCTTAGCTATACGGCCGATACATGTACATATCGGATAGGACGATACCAATTTGTTAAGGCCAATACCAATCTAATACGTCCTATACCAAACCGATAGACCGATACTAATCTGATACACTAGATACTAAGTACATCTGGCCTATACCAGCGGATCCACCAATTACTGCACGATAGGCCCAACGACTCCAGTTACATCCGGTTATTGGTGAGTACATGATTACATAGTAATTCTGTTAGTCTTGTGATACAGATTTTTACTCTCTCATGCTACCAACGTCACAACTTTTCCAATGCTGCTCCCTCTAATGATGATGAACACAAAAATCAAAGACCCATCTGCTCCTCCCTACTTCCCTTCTTCTTATTTGACTCTCTCAGCCACATATGATATCCAGCTCAAGTGTAGAGTCGGGGGAGAAGAAGTGGGCAGAAAGAGGAGGGGGAACCAGTACAGCCGGCGGAATGACCTGGAGGAAGTACAGAGCTTCCTTCGGCCGACTCTACACTTGCTCCTCAACACCATCCTGGGAAAATTGCCAGCACCTCCAACAAAACCTCTGTACTTCCTCAGGTCATTCCGCCGGCTGTGCTGGTTCCCCCTCCTCTTCCTGTCCACTTCTTCTTCCCCGACTCTACACTAGCGCTGGATATCATATGTGGCTGAGAGAGTCAAATAAGAAGAAGGGAAGTAGGGAGGAGCAGATGGGTCCAGAGCCATGGTAGAGGAGAGGAAAAGGCTCCCAAGACTCTCCGAGGTGGATATCATATGTGGCTGAAAATTTCGATAAACTTCTTATTTTTTTTATAATTTGAGTAAATTTCTTTACCCTATATGAAAATTTCTGTTGTCAGAGAGATGGCTCCTAGGACTCGCCGAGGTGGTGCTGCTAGTCGAGGAAGGAGCTGTAAAATCCCTAAATTTCTACTATTTTTTTATTTAAAATTTGGTACCGATTTAAATTTTGTATTGTACGTCACGTAATCGTATTTTTCGTCACGCACGAAATTTTATTTTTGCTCGACGAGTGCGAATATGTGCGAGCGTACATATTTTAGAAAAATATTTTCTATATTTTTATAGTTTAATTATTTTTTATCGTACCCAAGTTTTCAAATTATTATTTTATTCATTATTTATAAAAAAGTCATCGTGAAAACAGTTATTAATAATAAATATTATTATTCCCGTATACATATGTATTTCATAAAAATTTATTAAGTTTATATTGTAAATAATAATGTATTTTTGAAATTAATTATTATAGTAATTTTTGGAAAATATATTTTAAATTATTGGGACATTTAAATCTTGATTTAAATATTTTGGATTATTTAAATGGTTAAATATTTGAAATTGATTTATCTCATGGATTTTATACTAGAAATTTAATTTGATTTAAATTAGATATTTAATTTGAAATTAGATTTGGATATAGATTGGATTTGGATTTGATTGCTTTAAATTAAATTAGGAAATATCTAATTTGGGTTTTAAATATCCTAGTCCATATCTAATTGGGAATTCCCATATCCTATAAATAGGCAGGTACTCCTCCAACCTTTTTATTATTTTTTTCTCCACAATTTCTTCCACAAATTCCACAAGTGTATGTGCCTCGTGTCGGTGTCCATCTCTTCCGTGTCAGCCGTGACGGCCTCGGGTCCGACCCCGGTGTCTTCCAGTAGATTATTTCCTTCTTTTTTTTTACATATACATCAAAATCCAATTCTCGTGTCCGACACTTAGACACGATTCCTAAGACCAAACCTAAAACCCTAGACTTGTCGGAAACAGCCCCCTCGTCCGAGGCATAACCCTCCTCCTTCTCCCTGTACACCAAGCCCCCACCCCGACAACTCGGCAATCGCCGTAGCCAACCCCGTCGCGACCCCCATCTCAGCACACCCGACCCCTCGTCTCCGGTCAGCCACCACCATTACCACCCCCGTCGCCGTCTACAACACAGCCACCACCATCAGTAACACCACACCGCCATCACCACGTCGTCCCCGCCACAAACCCCCATCGCCGTCTACATCATAGCCACCATTATCAGGCCCCAACACCACCGTTCATCACCGGACAACCGCACCACCGCCATCGGCATATCCAATTCAAAACCCCAAAGAAAAAGAAAAAAAAACCAAATAGAACCTAACCCTAAACTCATCTCCGTCGCCGACCGGCGCCCTCCGCCTTAGTCGCACCGCCGCGTCCGAGAGCTCGGGCCGCTCCGTCGTGCGTGGCGGCAGCCTCCAGCCGCACCCACGCGTCCGACCATCGCGCGCCCCCTCTGCGCGTGAAAACCCCTCACCCAGATCTGCCGGCATTGAGCTTTTTCCCGGCCACCCCAGTGACTCCGCCGCCTCCGGTGCAGCCCCAAACGAAACACCCGACCTCCGCCCTAGCTTCCACCCGCCGGATCACTGATTCCCTTCGCGTCCGCCGTTGGCCTCTCCGCTTCCCTCTCCCGCCACCGCACTGACCTCTCCAATCACGCCTCCCCAAAACCTCCGCCGCTGCGCGTACTCAACCACAGCCGGCCGCTCCCGACCACCCTTCGCCGCCTCCGGCAATCGCCACCCCGACCCCCCTCTCCCACTTCTCTCGGCTCCGTCTTCCCCTCTGGCGCTCACTCTCTCCGCCGGACCACCTGAGACCGCCGCTGCCACCTTCCCGTCGGAAAACCCCACCTCCGCCGCCCTCGCCTCACTTTCCCTTTCCTTTTTCCCGTCCGCCGACTCGAACGCTCCCCTTTCTCACTCTAATCCCTCTTCCCCCCTTTTTTTAGAAGAGCAGCAGAAGTCAGCTGCTGTATTGATTCCTTTTTTTTGGTTTTATTTTATTATATTGTTTTATTTTTCTTTTCTCTTTTCTTTTCTTCTTTTCTTTTATTTCCAATGATTTTTGTAGGAAGTGAGCTACTATTATTAATATTATTATTATTATTATATTAGGTTTACACTATACAAGTACTGTTATAAGTTTTATTATTATTTTTATTTTATTGATTAACCTTTTTAGGAAGGTTTTGATAATGTTGGTACTTTACATCAACCTATAGGATGATCGTTATTATTATTATTATTATCAGTTCTCATATCTAAGGGTACTGTTATTAATTTTAACGATATAATAATTAGTACATAAACTATTTATATTATTATTATGTATATGGTTAAGTATTATCCTTAGTATTATTATTATTCATATTATTTTTATTATGATTAATGCTGCTCCTATTGTCAAAACTATTCTTTGCAAACATTATTATTTTTAGGAATTTCCATAAAAATTATTATTTTTAACTATTTCCAAAGGTATAATTTTTACCAAAAACGTTTTCATACTTTTCAAGTATTTCTCTAGAAACTATTTCCTTACAAATAAAAATATATTTGACTAATAAAAGTGTATTTTAAGTATTATAGAATACTTTCAAAAATCGTATAAATAATATCTATCCAATTCCTTTCGGTTTCCATCATGTCCAAATCCTACTATACTCATTCCCTTGTCAATTCTTACTCTATGTCAACCCTAACCAAATTGACCGTCCTGGACTCGATGGAACTATCCATGCTACCAACAGAGGTCCCCTTGTGTAGTTGTTACATCGAAGTCGTCGTTCATGCCAACTTGATTATCGCAGCACACCAGGCGTCCTACCAGACAAGACACCTTGCCATTTGCTGTTTATTTATTTTAGCTCATTTTCATGCATTATTTATTTTCTTTATGCAAAATAAACTGTGATACATAGCATAAGCTGTTAGAACTTACTGTTCATTTATTGTTCCTGCTATGTATTGTTTTTTTTCTTTTTTTTCTTACACATTAAACCTAGATTTAAGGGACCACCTTGTGTGTTGCATTCATGGCCTTGACACGTGGTATCACGAAGTTGTGTGTTGCATGTAGAACACGGACATACGTGACTGGCTGGCTATCGATGCGTAAAAGCCGTACGATAGGAATAACCGCTAATAGAGGTTGCATGCTAGTTTGACTTAGCGGTTATAGATGTTTACTGTTGTGGATACAACATGGTAGGCATTGGGTGGAAAGAACATCTCCTTAATGTATGGGTCATTTATGTACTGTCCTGATTATCGGTTATCTCCAATGGGAGGTACGGTCCTGCTAGCCGGTTATCTCCAGTGGGAGGTACGGTCCTGATTGCCGGTTATCTCCAGTAGGAGGTACAGTCCTGATTCCTGATTCCTGACTGAGCCAGCCCATGCGTCAAAGGTTTGTTCTTTATTTGCATATTCACTATAGTACGGTTAGGTATCCTATTGTATGTGTCCCTTAATTATTTGAGCAATATTTATTCAGTTTATATGGTATGATATTATGTGTCTTGTTACGTCCCTCTGAGGACCTGGTTATCTCCCCAGGTGTGTGCTATTGTCTTTCGCAGGTGTTCTAGCTCTAGCCGTGGTCTTTGCTACTTCTTCGAGGATGATTGCATTTGGATCATCTTCGCTTCGCTCGCCGCTCATTTCATTCTCCTTGTATTTTATTTCCTTATTTTGTTGGTAGTGGATTTGTCTCCGCCCAACATATTGTATCAAGACAATTCTCTCTCATTATATGACATCTTTATTTATTTTTGTATGGATGAGATTAGTTATGGTTTTACTGCATTTACAGCTTATGTATCCATACGAGGCTTCCATATATTGGAATATACTTCGTATGAATACAGCTGGCATGGATACGTTCCTAGTCCTACGTATTTTGGGACTGGGGCGTTACATGTTTTTGTGGTGGCCCATGCAGGTCCAGAATAAATTGTTTGGTTACCTTACCGTACCAAGCAAGCCTGCGTATAGGATTAGAAGTTTAGGATCTCATCCACATACTTGACCTCTTTCCTTGATTTTATCCACCGTTCGACTCATCAATTGCATCTTGCTTCCTTCCTTCCATCCCTATTCTTATCTTTCCTTCGTGCTTGCTAGAGATTGACCATATTAGTTAGTTGTCCCAAAACACCATTAGTTAATTCTTTAAGTTGGGTAGACTACCTTATGACCTAGCAACCCCTTTGACCTAGTGACCTATATTAGCAAGCTTATTTAGATCCTAGAATCTAACCCTTCTAGCCAACCAAGGACTGGGACAAGAAGACTATAGGACGACTGTATGACTTAGAATCATTCTACCTCCTTTAAATCTTAATCTCTTGTACCTATGTATTTACCGTTTTGACTAATGATGCTAATGTAGCCTAGTTTTTTTTTGCAAACTCACCCATTTATCGAGTTTGTTCATGACTTATGCTATTGAGCGACCGCTCACTAACATATTGTCTAATCAGAACCGGTGCATGATGGTCTGATCAACCGAGTGCACTTTGGTTCGCCTTTTTCATATATCAATCTACGTGGATGGGATGTAGTTGAGCTTTCCCCTTAGAATTCCATCCACGACTGCCTTGACAATTCTTTTGAAATTATTCGATCGTCTTTGAATCACGTATTTGTATTCGATAAACTCCTTCTTCGAACTCTATATTGATTTCGCCTTCACCTATTTTAGGAGGACGAAGGCGTTATACTAGAACTTTCTCTAGCCTTCCTATCGGCTATGACCATTCTCACTCGATGTTGCTATATTTTCATCCCAAACTACTCGGCCCTATCAAGACCCTCTAATCGCTTAATTAAAGCGAATCTATTTCATTCTCTAAATTATGACCCTCATTCATTACCCGTGATCATGTCGTAATTTTTTTATGATCTAGATCGCGATTTCTTACGGCATGATTTTGTTATCGATTGTTTTCCATCGATACCCCTTTGTGTCTTCTCACCCCCCTACGAATTCTTAATTTCGAGGACGAAATTCTTTTAAGTTGGGTAGGATGTAAAACCCCTAAATTTCTACTATTTTTTTATTTAAAATTTGGTACCGATTTAAATTTTGTATTGTACGTCACGTAATCGTATTTTTTCGTCACACACGAAATTTTATTTTTGCTCGACGAGTGCGAATATGTGCGAGCGTACATATTTTAGAAAAATATTTTCTATCTTTTTATAGTTTAATTATTTTGTTATCGTACCCAAGTTTCCAAATTATTATTTTATTCATTATTTATAAAAAGTCTTCGTGAAAACAGTTATTAATAATAAATATTATTATTCCCGTATACATATGTATTTCATAAAAAATTATTAAGTTTATATTGTAAATAATAATGTATTTTTGAAATTAATTATTATAGTAATTTTTGGAAAACATATTTTAAATTATTGGGACATTTAAATCTTGATTTAAATATTTTGGATTATTTAAATGGTTAAATATTTGAAATTGATTTATCTCATGGATTTTATACTAGAAATTTAATTTGATTTAAATTAGATATTTAATTTGAAATTAGATTTGGATATAGATTGGATTTGGATTTGATTGCTTTAAATTAAATTAGGAAATATCTAATTTGGGTTTTAAATATCATAGTCCATATTTAATTGGGAATTTTCACATCCTATAAATAGGTAGGTACTCCTCCAACCTTTTTATTATTTTTTTCTCCACAATTTCTTCCACAAATTCCACAAGTGTATGTGCCTCGTGTCGGTGTCCATCTCTTCTGTGTCAGTCGTGACGGCCTCGGGTCCGACCCCAGTGTCTTCCAATAGATTATTTTCTTTTTTTTACATATACATCAAAATCCAATTCTCGTGTCTGACACTTGGACACGATTCCTAAGACCAAACCTAAAATCCTAGACTTGTCGGAAACAGCCCCCTCGTCCGAGGCATCACCCTCCTCCTCATTCCTGTACACCAAGCCCCCACCCCGACAACTCGACAATCGTCGTAGCCAACCCCGTCGTGACCCCCATCTCAGCACACCCGACCCCTCGTCTCCGGTCAGCCACCACCATTACCACCCCCGTCGCCGTCTATAACACAGCCACCATCATCAGTAACACCACACCGCCATCACCACGTCGTCCCTGCCACAAACCCCCATCGCCGTCTACATCACAGCCACCATTATCAGGTCCCAACACCACCGTTCATCACCGGACAACCGCACCACCGCCATCGGCATATCCAACTCAAAACCCCGAAGAAAAAGAAAAAAAACCAAATAGAACCTAACCCTAAACCCACCTCCGCCGCCGACCGGCGCCCTCTGCCGAAGTCGCGCCGTCGCGTCCGAGAGCTCGGGCCGCCGCGTCCGAGAGCTCGGGCCGCTCTGCCGTGCGTGGCGGCAGCCTCCAGCCGCACCCACGCGTCCGACCACCGTGCGCCCCCTCCGCGCGTGAAAACCCCTCACCCAGATCTGCCGGCATCGAGCTTTTTCTCGGCCACCCCAGTGACTCTGCCGCCTCCGGTGCAGCCCCAACCGAAACGCCCGACCTCCGCCCTAGCTTCCACCCGCCGGATCACCGATTCCCTTTGCGTCCGCCGCTGGCCTCTCCGTTTCCCTCTCCCGCCACCGCACTGACCTCTCCAATCGTGCCTCCCCAAAACCTCCGCCGCTGCGCGCACTCAACCGCAGCCGGCCGCTCCCGACCACCCTTCGACGCCTCCGGCGATCGCCACCCCGATCCCGCTCTCCCACTTCTCTCGGCTCCGTCTTCCCCTCTGGTGCTCACTCTCTCCGCCGGACCACCTGAGACCGCCGCCGCCACCTTCCCGTCGGAAAACCCCAGCTCCGCCGCCCTCGCCTCACTTTCTCTTTCATTTTTCCCGTCCGCCGACTCGAACGCTCCCCTTTCTCACTCTAATCCCTCTTCCCCTTTTTTTTTAGAAGAGCAGCAGAAGTCAGCTGCTGTATTGATTCCTTTTTTTTCGGTTTTATTTTATTATATTGTTTTATTTTTCTCTCTTTTCTTTTCTTCTTTTCTTTTATTTTCCAATGATTTTTGTAGGAAGTGAGCTACTATTATTAATATTATTATTATTATTATATTAGGTTTACACTATACAAGTACTGTTATAAGTTTTATTATTATTTTTATTTTATTGATTAACCTTTTTAGGAAGGTTTTGATAATGTTGGTACTTTACATCAACCTATAGGATGATCGTTATTATTATTATTATTATCAGTTCTCATATCTAAGGGTACTGTTATTAATTTTAACGATATAATAATTAGTACAAAAACTATTTATATTATTATTATGTATATGGTTAAGTATTATCCTTAGTATTATTATTATTCATATTATTTTTATTATGATTAATGCTGCTCCTATTGTCAAAACTATTCTTTGCAAACATTATTATTTTTAGGAATTTCCATAAAAATTATTATTTTTAACTATTTCCAAAGGTATAATTTTTACCAAAAACGTTTTCATACTTTTCAAGTATTTCTCTAGAAACTATTTCCTTACAAATAAAAATATATTTGACTAATAAAAGTGTATTTTAAGTATTATAGAATACTTTCAAAAATCGTATAAATAATATCTATCCAATTCCTTTCGATTTCCATCATGTCCAAATCCCACTATACTCATTCCCTTGTCAATTCTTACTCTATGTCAACCCTAACCAAATTGACCGTCCTGGACTCGATGGAACTATCCATGCTACCAACAGAGGTCCCCTTGTGTAGTTGTTACATCGAAGTCGTTGTTCATGCCAACTTGATTATCGCAGCACACCAGGCGTCCTACCAGGCAAGACACCTTGCCATTTGCTGTTTATTTATTTTAGCTCATATTTGCATAACCTGTTAGAACTTACTGTTCATTTATTGTTCCTGCTATGTATTATTTTTTTTCTTTTTTTTTCTTACACATTAAACCTAGATTTAAGGGACCACCTTGTGTGTAGCATTCATGGCCTTGACACGTGGTATCACGAAGTTGTGTGTCGCATGTAGAACACGGACATGCGTGACTGGCTGGCCACCGGTGCGTATAAGCCATGCGATAGGAATAACCGCTAATAGAGGTTGCATGCTAGTTTGACTTAACAGTTAAAGAGGTTTACTGTTCTGGATACAACATGGTAGGCATTGGGTGGAAAGAACATCTCCTTAATGTATGGGTCATTTATGCACTGCCCTGATTACCGGTTATCTCCAATGGGAGGTACGATCCTGCTAGCCGGTTATCTCCAGTGGGAGGTACGGTCCTGATTGCCGGTTATCTCCAGTGGGAGGTACGGTCCTGATTCCTGATTCCTGACTGAGCCGGCCCATGCGTCAAAGGTTTGTTCTTTATTTGCATATTCACTATAGTACGGTTAGGTACCCTATTGTATGTGTCCCTTAATTATTTGAGCAATATTTATTCAGTTTATATGGCATGATATTATGTGTCTTGTTACGTCCCTCTGAGGACCTGGTTATCTCCCCAGGTGTGTGCTATTGTCTTTCGTAGGTGTTCTAGCTCTAGCCGTGGTCTTTGTTACTTCTTCGAGGATGATTGCATTTGGATCGTCTTCGCTTCGCTCGCCGCTCATTTCATTCTTCTTGTATTTTATTTTCTTATTTTATTGGTAGTAGATTTGTCTCCGCCCAACATATTGTATCAAGACAATTCTCTCTCATTATATGACATCTTTATTTATTTTTGTGTGGATGAGATTAGTTATGGTTTTACTGCATTTACAGCTTATGTATCTATACGAGGCTTCCATATATTGGAATATACTTTGTATGAATACAACTGGCATGGATACGTTCCTAGTCCTACGTATTTTGGGACTGGAGCGTTACAGGGGCCGAGGCAAGAAACCCTTGGAGGTCGACACGGAGGAAGTCCCCGTCGTCAAACAAGAGCCGGTGACTGTTAAGGAGGAGGTGTTACCAAAGGTCGAGGTCAAGGAAGAACCGATGACCATCAGGGAAGAGATTACTCCCAAGGTTGAAGTTAAGGAGAAGCCACCGTCAGAGAGTAGTAGCATCGGGACCTACCCTCATGTCCCTACAGAAGACCTCAACTAGATTGGGCTTTCGTATGCAAAGTGGCTGATAGAATGGTACATGCCTCAACGCAACTATGATCCCTGGCTATGAGGATTCATCGTCTGATTTGCGGTCTTTGTTGAGGCCAAAGTCGATTTTCCTATGTGTTTTGGAATTTTGGAATATTTGTAGAAATTTTGGAATATTTGTGCTATGATCGGATTATAACGATGGATATTAGGTTACTCTTCAGGATAATTGATGTCTATTTTATATTAATTTGGTTTGGTCTATATGATTCTTGGATAATTGGTGTGCATTAAATTCGTATGTGCATATTTGGTCTATGTGATTCTTGGATAATTGGTGTGCATTATATATTTGGTCTATGAGATTGTTGGATAATTGGTGTGCATTATATATAACGACTAATGGTTTATGCATATTTTTGTGAACAGGGAAAGTGCTGTAAATTTTTTTCAAAAAAATCTCATTTAGCGACGGACTAATGACCGGTTAGCGACGGATATTTCCAGTTTTCGACTACTGTTCGACGGAATATCCATCGCTAACTGGAGATTTGTAAATGTTTCCAGGTAGCGACGGATGGTCGACGGAATATCCGTCGGCAACTTTCTGGTGGTATATAGTTCGACGGAATGGCGACGACTCCACCGTCGCCGTGGTTCTGGAAATGCCAAGCATTTCTAGCACATGGTCGACGGATAACCCGTCAGTATTCCGTCGCTAATCCGTCCTTTGTTAGCGACGGCGATCGACGGAATAGCGACGGAACGATACACTCTGATACGCTATTACGACGGTTTACCGACGGACCACTACGTCGCTAGCCTCTACACAGTTCAGTATTTAATACTTGAAATAGACGAAAGACAGTCGGAAGGCCGTCGCTACTGCTTCGTATTGCGAAGTTGAAAAGCCGTCGCTATGCCGTCGCTTGACGACTACTTATCGACGGATCATTATTAGCGACGAGCTGATTGCCGACAGATTATTTTGGCCAAGATCCGTCAGTGATCGGACGTTAATACAAATTGCTGACGGACGAGCGACGGATCGGGCCGTCGCTAAATCGACATATTTTGGTAGTGTGTGTTGATAGATATTGCATGGAGTATGGTTCATTGGTTCATGGATAGTTCGGGTAGACTTTGGTACTGCAGTCTCAGCAAATATTGGACAAAACTCCAGGCAAGTATACCTTGCCTACTGTACAGTATTTTTATGCAATTTTCTATTGTTGTTCTTTTCAGCCATACTTGGTTATTGTAGAAGCATGAAAAATATGGGGTTCATGCGGATTACAAATTGCCGCATAGGTACTTTGGACCAAACAAGTCCGCATAAAGGAAAACCGTATGACTGGTTCAATGACATATGCAGCCCGTCGAAAACCAGCTGCAGAAGGAAGATATGCGGCCAAGAGGAGTAGTTCGTCTATAACGCTCCAGTCCCAAAATATGTAGGACTAGGAACGTAGACATGCCAGCTGTATACATACGAAGTACATGGGCCTCGTATGAATACATAAGCTGTAAAATGCAATAAACCACAACTAACTAATCTCATCCACAAAATAAAAGAATAAAAGATATCATATAATCAACTATAAAATTGTCATTTGATACATGTAGTTGGACGAAGACAAATCCACTACCAACTATGAAAAAATTACAAAACAAAAGAAAGATTTTTGCGAGCGAAGCGAAGACGATCAAAATGCAATCATCCTCGAAGAAATAGTGGCGATCATGGCCACGGCTAGAACACCTGTGAAAGACAAGAGCACACACCTGACGAGATAACCAGGTCCTCAGAGGGACGTAACAAGACACATAATATCATGCCAATATAACTGAATATAAATTGCTCAAATAGATAAGTCAATTGAATTATAATATGGTCCAATACACACCATTGAACTAGCGTACCATCCTCCCAACCAAAAAAGATAAGATGGTAAACTAATTCACGATGACGTATCTTTCCATGCTATGAATCCAATATGGTATCCGGACCCCAACAAGGTTCAATACCTTCTCATCGGAGTAGTAAGCGACACCTACAACAAAATAAGGACAAGATGTGGCGAACTAATCTGCGATAAGTTATTGTTCCAAGCCACGGTCAGATACAAGTACCCAAACCAAAAGTACTCGTACCTAACAGATAAATGTGCCTAACCGTTCTAAGAGAAATATAGTTAAGAACAATCCCTCCTACGTATGGGCCCTGGCTAAAATAGGATCGGCATAGTCCCCCCTTGGGGTACCATAGGCCCAATCAATAAGAGCATAACGTTCCGCAGAACGCCAGTGGCCGTCAGTAATCATGGGTCATCAACTCCGTATCTCCAGCAGAGCTTCCGGGTCACAAAGAAAAGTGCATCGAAGCCCATACGCTAAGGAATTATCCTTCCCGCCCATTGTCTACTATGTTGTATCCACAACAGAAAACCTCTATAACCGCTAAGTCAAACTAGCATGCAATTCTATTAGCGGTTAATCCTATCGCACGGCTTGCACGTACTGGTGGCCAGCCAATCACGCACGTCCATGTTCTACATGCGACACAACTTTGTGGTACGACGTGTCAAGGCCAAATGAATGCAACACACAAGGTGGTCCCTTAAATCTAGGTTTAATGTGTAAGAAAAATAATACAAAGCAGAAAATATAACTGAACAGTAAGTTCTAACAGGTTATGCCATGTATCACAGTTTATTTTGCATAAAAAAATAATAAATAATGCATGAAATATGAGCTAAAATAAATAAACAGCAAATGGCAAGGTGTCTTGCCTGGTAGGACGCCTGGTGTGCTGCGATAATCAAGGTAGCACGAACTGCGACTTTGGTGCAACAACTTACACAAGGTGACCTCTAATGGTGGCACAGGCAGTTCCATTGGGTCCCAAAGGGTCAAATTAGCTAAGTTTGACATAAGGTAGTCTAGAATTGGCGAGGGTATAAGAGTAATGGGATTTAGTTATGGACGGAAGGATAGTCGAAGGAAATCGGCTAAAAATATATATAAAACTTTTGAAAGATATTCATAATAGTAGAAAAAATTTATTAACTAAAATATGCTTTCCAATAAATATTGCAAGAAATAGGAAGTGTTTTTAGGAAAAAAAAACTCTAAGTTTTAAAATAGAATTTCTAAGTAAAAAGAAGAAGGAGAAACTATATTTTATTAGTAAAAAACAATACAAAAATACAAGAAATTTTTTCTATAGTTTAGAAACTATATATTTTTATAGGTCAAAAATATTTTGAATAAATAATTTAGAATATTTATTGTAGGTTTAAAACTAAAATTGAGATCTATTGGTAAAGTCAAGTCACTTCCACTATTTTTATTACATGTATATCTTTTTGTAAAATAATTTATAATAATAATAATGATAACAATTCTAAAAGTACTATCATGATACTATTGTACTAATACATGTACTAAAGTTTTATGTAAATAATAATTGTAATAAATATACCTTTTATCAATAAAAACCCTATATTATAAAATAATGCCAATATAACAGTACTTAATAGTAATAATAGTAATAGATAATAATGAAAATAAAAATACTGATATTGGTAATAATTTTTAAGAAACAGAAAACAAGAACAAAAATAAATAATCACAAAATTATTATTATTATTATTATTAATAATACCTAAAATTAATTTGTTAAGCACTAAAATTACAATAATAAATTTCAAAAAAATATAAGAAAAACAATCAAAACCACAACAGAAGTAAAGAAAAGAAGAAGAGAGAGAAAGGGGTTTGGAGAGTGCGAGAGAGTGAGCGAGGAAGAGAGATGAGAGAGAGGAGAAAGGGAGGACGAAGGGAGAGAGAGGGGTCGTCGGGGCTCACCGCTCCGGCGGCGTTCGTGGTGGAGACGCGTGGAGGGTGACTCGGAGGGGCTCGGGAAGAGGAGGAGGGAGTGAGCTCAGTGCTCGCCAGCGGCGCTGCGATGGGGCGCTGCGCCGGAAGAGGCGACGGAGGAAGCGGAGGCAAGGAGCTGCCGGCGGCTTGGTTAGCGGCGGACGACGATCGCGGTGCTCCAGGGGAGGTACGGTGCTGGCGTGCTCCGGCTCCGGTGGAGGAAGCCCGCGCGCGGCTGCGCGGTTGGGACACCGGCGGAAGGAGGTAAGTGGTGGTGGTGGTCGTGGTTTGGTTTTATTTTTAGGGTTTTGGGTTTGGATATGCCGACCACGGCGGGTGGCCGGTGGTTGTGGTTCGGGTGGTTGGCGGTGTGGTCTGCGACGGGTGGCTGCGCCACTGTGGTGGCGTTGGCGGGACGTGGTTGGTGGTGAAGGTGATGGCAGAGGGTCGGTTCCGTGGTGATGGGGGTTTGACTGGGGCGATGGGAAGAGGGGTTGGTGGTGTCGGTCATGGGGGTGGCCGTGGTGGTGCCGTTGATGGTGCGGTGGTGGTGACCACTGGTTTGTGCAGGGAAAGGGGTGGTTGTGCCACAGTGAGGGCTGGTAGGGAGTTGGGTCGGTTCCGTGGTGTTGAC
Source organism: Iris pallida (assembly GCA_029216955.1). NCBI lineage: Eukaryota > Viridiplantae > Streptophyta > Magnoliopsida > Asparagales > Iridaceae > Iris > Iris pallida. The sequence goes on from JANAVB010007397.1 coordinate 12,420,713, forward strand.
GGCGATGGGAGGTGGATGGCTGGGGTCGGGCTGCGGGTGAGGTACGGTGGAGGTTCTAGAAACGGACGATGGCCAGAGACATAGAGTTTGGGTAGTCAATCGGGAGAATGGTGGGTACGATGGTGGTCGGAGCAGCGGTTCACCGAAATTAGGGTTAGATGGGTTTTTGTGGTTCATGTCGGGAAATGCCCTACACGGCCTAGAGGAACGTCCGGGATTGTCGGACGTGAGAGAAAATATACTTATACAAGGGAATAATTAGTGGATGGGGGTAGGGGACACGGACACGATGCACAAACTTGGGTTATGGAATTTATGGATGAGTACCTCTCTTTATATAGGAGGTGAGAATTTCCAGTTGGAATAGGACTTGGGAGGTTTAAATCACATTTTTTGATAAATCGCATATTAATTAAAATAGATTAAGTCAATCAAAATCCAATCTCAATCTAGTTTAAATCCAAATAAATCCAATAGATAAATCTTCATCCTTAAATTTACTATTTAAATCAAATCAATAAATTTAATCACAATTTAATGTATAATAATTAAACTAAAATATTTTTTATAATTAATTAAAAATAATTTCGAAAATAAATAAATATTCTTAAATATCTTTTTGAAAAATAAAATATTCATATTAATAAATTTCGAAAATGGAATTGTATATAAATTCAAATTAATGTACCTCATATGCAAGGAATATTTGCATAAAATAGTTTTCTAAATTACCACTATTAAATAAGATAGCCTTTTATAAATAAATAAAAGTAATAAGTTTTGGCCATCCCGATACGATACTTTTCACAACTTTAAGTAAAATACAAATACAAATAATTATTATATATATTATTTGAACTATAAAAAAATAGAAAAATATTTTTCTAAAAATATGTACGCTCGCACATATTCGCACTCGTCGAGCAATTACGAAAAACGAAATTTCGTGCACGACGTACAATGCAACTACGCGACGTGCAAATAATAAAAATAAAAATAAAAAAATAATCAGTACCAAATTTATTAAAAAAAAGTAGAAATTTAGGGGTTTTACATCCTACCCAACTTAAAAGAATTTCGTCCTCGAAATTAAGAATTTGTAGGGGGTGAGAAGGCACAAGGGGTATTGGTGAGAAAAAATTAATTCACAACGTTCAACAAAGATTCATTAGGAAATCACGATTTCAATAATGACGGGGATAATCATGGGTTAGCGCAAGAAGAAAAATGAGTAAGGGTTAAGGTTAAAACAAGATAACAGGCAATAAAGAATATTATGGTAACAAGAGAAAATAAATTTGAGAATTTAAAGACATAGTTCCTTGAGAGTAGGTTGAGGGCACGATTAAGAGAGCTATTAGGTTTATGCCTAAATTAAGCGATTAGAAGGTCATGATAGTAAATATAGGGCCGAAAAGAAGGACAAGTAGTTTAAGACGAAGATATAGCAAGATCGAGTGATAATGGTCATAATCGATATGAAGGCTAGAAGGAGTTCTAGTACAACGCCTTCGTCCTTCTAAAATAGGTGAAGGCGAAAGCAATAAGGAGTCCAAAGACGATATTATCGAATACGAATACGTGGTTCAAAGACGACCGAATAATTTCAAAAGAATTGTCAAGGCAGTCGTGGATGAGACTCTAGAGGCCAAGTTTAACTATGTCTCCATCTACGTTAGAATGATATGCAAAAAAAATGAACCAAAGCGCACTAGGTTGATCAGACCATCATGTACCGGTTCTGATTAGACAATATGTTAGTGGGTGCACACCCAATAAAATATGTCATGATCAAGCTCGATAAAGAAATAAGCTTGCAAAACTTAGGCTAAATTAGCATCATAAGATAGTCAAAATATAAGTAAGGGATACTGATGAAAGAAATTAAATAGTCTAAGATTCTTAAAATCTATGTCTTGCATGAAGCTTGGACTTATGCAGCCGTCCTAGTTTCCTTGTCTATGGCTTGGTTGGCTAGATGGATTAGGGTCCTCTAAATTCTAGAACCTAAGTGAACTTGCTAATATAGGTCACAAAGACAAAGGGATTGCTAGGTCATAAGACATTCTACCCAACTTAAAAGATTTAAACTTATGGTATTTTGGGACAATTAAAATATGTCTATATAGTAGGGATCACCTGTCTAACCTCAAGCACCAAGGAAAGATAAGAATTATGATAGAAGGAATCAAGCAAGATGCAATCGATGAGTCGAACGGTAGTTCGAATATGGAATCGAGGAAGGAGGTCAAGTGTGTGGATGAGATCCTAGACTTCTAATCCTATTTACGGGCTTGCTTGGTACGGTAAAGTAACCAAACAATTTATCTTGACCTGCATGGGCCACCACAAAAACATGTAACACCCAGTCCCAAAATACGTAGGACTTGGAACGTAGACATGCCAGCTATATACATACGAAGTACATGGGCCTCGTATGAATACATAAGCTGTAAAATACAGTAAACCACAACTAACTAATCTCATCCACAAAATAAAAGAATAAAGATATCATATAATCAACTATGAAATTGTCATTTGATACATGTAGTTGGGCGGAGACAAATCTACTACCAACTATGAAAAGAATTACACAACAAAAGAAAGATTTTGGCGAGCGAAGCGAAGACAATCAAAGTGCAATCATCCTCGAAGAAATAGTGACGATCATGACCACGGCTAGAACACTTGCGAAAGACAAGAGCACACACCTGGTGAGATAACCAGGTCCTCAAAGGGACGTAACAAGACACATAATATTATGCCAATATAACTGAATATAAATTGCTCAAATAAATAACTTAATTGAATTATAACATGGTCCAATACACACCATTGAACTAGCGTACCATCCCCCCAACCAAACAAGGACAAGAGATGGTAAACTAATTCACGATGACGTATCTTTCCATGCTATGAATCCAATATGGTATCCGGACCCCAATAAGATTTAATACCTTCTCATCGGAGTAGTAAGCGACACCTACAACCAAATAAGGACAAGATATGGCGAAATAATCTGTGACAAGTTATTGTTCCAAGCCACGGTCAGATACAAGTACCCAAACCAAAAGTACTCGTACCTAACGGATAAAGGTGCCTAACAGTTCTAAGTGAAATGTAGTTAAGAACAATCCTTCCTACGTATGGACTCTGGCTAAATTAGGATCGGCATAGTCCCCCCTTGGGGCACCAGAGGCCCAATCAATAAGAGCATAACGTTCCGCATAACGCCAGTGGCCGTCAGTAATCATGGGTCATCAACCCCGTATCTTCAGCGGAGCTTTCGGGTCACAAGAAAAAGTGCATCGAAGCCCATACGCTAAGGAATTGTCCTTCCCGCCCAATGCCTACTATATTGTATCCACAATAGAAAACCTCTATAACCGCTAAGTCAAACTAGCATGCAATTCTATTAGCGGTTAATCCTATCGCACGGCTTGTACGTACTGGTGGCCAGCCAATCATGCACGTCCGTATTCTATATGCGACACACAACTTCGTGGTACGACGTGTCAAGGCCAAATGAATGCAACACACAAGGTGGTCCCTTAAATTTAGGTTTAATGTGTAAGAAAAATAATACATAGCAGAAAATATAACTGAACAGTAAGTTCTAACAGGTTATGCCATGTATCACAGTTTATTTTGCATAAAGAAAATAATGAATAATGCATAAAATATGAGCTAAAATAAATAAACAGCAAATGGCAAGGTGTCTTGCCTGGTAGGACGCCTGGTGTGCTGCGATGATCAAGGTGGCACGAACTGCGACTTTGGTGCAACAACTTACACAAGGTGACCTCTGATGGTGGCACGGACTGTTCCATTGGGTTCAGAAGGGTCAAATTAGCTAGGTTTGACATAAGGTAGTCTAGAATTGGCGAAGGTATAGGAGTAATGGGATTTAGTTTTGGACGGAAGGATAGTCGAAGGAAATCGGCTAAATAATATGTATAAGACTTTTGAAATATATTCATAATACTAGAAAAAATTTATTAACTAAAATATGCTTTCCAATAAATACTGCAAGAAATAGGAAGTGGTTTTAGGAAAAAAAAACTCTAAGTTTTAAAATTGAATTTCTAAGTAAAAAGAAGAAGGAAAAACTATATTTTATTAGTCAGAAACAATGCAAAAATACTAGAAATATTTTCTATAGTTTGGAAACTATATTTTTTATAGGTCAAAAATATTTTGAATAAATAATCTAGAATATTTATTATAGGTTTAAAACTAAAATGGAGATCTATTGGTAAAGTCAAGTCACTTCCACTATTTTTATTACATATATATCTTTTTGCAAAATAATTTATAATAATAATAATGATAACAATACTAAAAGTACTATCATGATACTATTGTACTAATACATGTACTAAAGTTTTATGTAAATAATAATTGTAATAAATATACCTTTTATCAATAAAAACTCTACATTATAAAATAATGCCAATGTAACAGTACTTAAAAGTAATAATAGTAATAGATAATAATGAAAATAAAAATACTCATATTGGTAATAATTTTTAAGAAACAGAAAATAAGAACAAAAATAAATAATCACAAAATTATTATTATTATTAATAATAATACCTAAAATCAATTTGTTAAGCACTAAAATTATAATAATAAATTTCAAAAAAAATATAAGACAAACAACCAAAACCACAACAGAAGTAAAGAAAAGAAGAAGAAAGAGAAAGGGGTTTGGAGAGTGCGAGAGAGTGAGCGAGGGAGAGAGATGAGAGAGAGGGGAAAGGGAGGACGAAGGGAGAGAGAGGGGTCGTCGGGGCTCACCGCTCTGGCGGCGTTCGTGGTGGAGACGCGTGGAGGGAGACTCAAAGGGGCTCGGGGAGAGGAGGTGGGTGTGAGCTCAGTGCTCGCCGGCGGCACTGCGACGGAGCGCTGCGACGGAAAAGGCGGCGGAGGAAGCGGAGGCAAGGAGCTGCTGGAGGCTTGGTTAGCGGCGGACGGCGATCACGGTGCTCCAGCGGAAGCACGGCGCTGGCGTGCTCCGGCTCCGGCGGAGGAAGCTCGCGCACGGCTGCGCGGTTGGGACGCCGACGGAAGGAGGTAAGTGGTGGTGGTGGTCGTGGTTTGGTTTTATTTTTAGGGTTTTGCGTTTGGATATGCCGACCACGGCGGGGGTGGCCGGTGGTTGTGGTTCGGGTGGTTGGCGGTGCGGTCTGCGATGGGTGGCTGCGCCACTGTGGTGGTGTTGGCGGGATGTGGCTGGTGGTAAAGGTGATGGCAGAGGGTCGGTTCCATGGTGATGGAGGTTTGACTGGGGCAATGGAAAGAGGGGTTGGTGGTGCCGGTCATGGAGGTGGCCGTGGTGGTGCCGTTGTTGGTGCGGTGGTGGTGACCACTGGTCTGTGCAGGGAAAGGGGTGGTTGTGCCACAGTGAGGGCTGGTAGGGAGTTGGGTCGGTTCCGTGGTGTTGACGACGATGGGAGGTGGATGGCTGGGGTCGGGCTGCGGGTGAGGTACGGTGGAGGTTCTGGAAAAGGACGATGGCCAGAGACGCAGAGATGGGGTAGTCAATTGGGAGGATGGTGGGTACGATGGTGGTCGGAGCAGCGGTTCGCCGAAATTAGGGTTAGATGGGTTTTGGTGGTTCGTGTCGTGGAATGCCCTACACGGCCTAGAGGAACGTCCGGGATTGTCGGACGTGAGAGAAAATGTACTTGTACAAGGGGATAATTAGTGGATGGGGGTAGGGGACACAGACACGATGCACAAACTTGGGTTATGGAATTTATGAATGAGTACCTCTCCTTATATAGGAGGTGGGAATTCCCAATTGGATAAGGACTTGGGAGGTTTAAATCCACTTTTTGATAAATCACATATTAATTAAAATAGATTAATTCAATCAAAATCTAATTTCAATCTAGTTTAAATCCAAATAAATCAAATAGATAAATCTTCATCCTTAAATTAACTATTTAAATCAAATCAATAGATCTAACCACAATTTAAAGTATAATAATTAAACTAAAATATCTTTTTATAATTAATTAAAAATAATTTCAAAAATAAATAAATATTCTTAAATATCTTTTTGAATAATAAAATATTAATATTAATAAAATTTGAAAATAGAATTATATATAAATTCAAATTAATGTACCTCATATGCTAGGAATATTTTCATAAAATAGTTTTCTAAATTACCACTATTAAACAAGATAGCCTTTTATAAATAAATAAAAGTAATAAGTTTTGGCCATCCCGATACGATACTTTTCACAACTTTAAGTAAAATACAAATACAAATAATTATTATGTATATTATTTGAGCTATAAAAAAAATAGAAAAATATTTTTCTAAAAATATGTACGCTCGCACATATTCGCACTCGTCGAGCAATTACGAAAAACAAAATTTTGCGCACGGCGTACAATGCAACTACGCGACGTACAAATAATAAAAATAAAAATAAAAAAATTAGTACCAAATTTATTAAAAAAATATTAGAAATTTAGGGGTTTTACATCGTTTGATAAAGCTGACAAGTCCTGACACTTCGACAAAAAGATAAGACGTGAGACGTTGCCCAAAAGCAGGGTTCGTACGCCTTCATGCGGCCAGAAGGAGTGTCATCTAAGCCGCATGAACCTTATGCGGCTCAGACATATGTGGCCCCAAAGTCTGTAAACTTCATGCAGCCAAGAGTAACTGTGATCCAAGCCGCATGAGCTTTATGCGGCCAAAATACAGAATCTATGCGGCTTAAATCCTTAAGCTATGTCTGGACTAAGGAAGTTTATGACTTAAGCCGCATTTGGCTCATGCGGCCCTATATGGTCGAAAACTGAGAGATCTATGCGGCTAAAAAAAAGTGATTCTTGCGACAAGACGCGTGGCAATCTGATCAAGTCCTAAACTATCCAGATTTGCTGTAACAAAATCCCAACAAATCGACATATGGCAGCCAAAGAGCAGGTCTTCGCGTACCAATCAGCCACGTGGCAACATGCCATCTATGCTGCTCAATATACATTCTATTATAAATTGCAGGGTGCTACACCGCTGCAAGAGGTTGGCAAACTTCAAGAAGGCAATTTTTTCAAGATCTAAAGACTGCGTCAGATAGTCCACGGAGTAAGGCAGAGTTGATAGCACTTTTCCGAGCCTCCACCGTCACCCCCCAGAATCAAAACTAAACAATTGTACTTAGATTGTTTCCTAGGATTTCTTTCTAGGCTTTTCTTTGTACAAGCGAGTTTGCAATCAATTTCAGTGTTCTGTAATACCTGTCTTTGATTTTTAATGGCAAATACGATGGCGACTCTACTGGTAACGTCCTTCTCCTCTGATGAGAAGCTCGTGACACAATCTGATGCGTCCAAGATCGGCTCTACGCAGCAAATGCTTGTGGTTCGTTTCGACCAACAAGCCTTCGAAGATATGCTCTCTGAAGGGTGCGCCAGCCCGTCTCAGAAGTGAGCCAACCCAAAAAGGACTCGCAAGACGTCGGTGCACAAAACTGTTGCCCCCGACCAAGTTTTCGAAGAAGCTCCTTCTGCAGCCCAAGACGGTGACCAGAACTCTCCTGCGGCTTTGTTTTCGACCGCAGAGGACCCCACTGTCCCTAAATCTAGCAGAGGAAAACACTAAAATGCTGATTTTTTGGGGGTACAAGAAAAATCCATACGGACAAAGAAGAAGCCGTATAGTGGAGATTGACAGTCTGTCCATGCGACAACCGACTCTGGTCGCAGACAGATAACTCATGAGGCAGCCAACTCTGGCCGTAGGAAGATGGTCCATGCGGCAACCAACTCTGGCCGCAGGAAGATGGTCCATGCGGCAGCCAGCTCTAGCCACAAGAAGGTAGCCCATGCGACAGCCAATCTTGGCCTCAGATAGGATGTCTCGTACGGCCCTATCAGAAGCTCTGTGTTCGACCGCCTCTCATGCGGGCCCGACGCCATACGGCCCATTGAGAATATGGGATGTATTAATTTAGACTTTTTTTACTATGCACCTTCAGGTGCTAAGTTAAAAAATGTCTAGGGCAGTGCGGGCCCAACCAGCCCAGTCAACTGTCCAAGTTGCTGATTATCGACGGGCCCCGCTGACTGTTACACGGGCTCCTGACGGAAAGTTGTACAGAACCACCCGCGTCCAGTCCTCCAGGGCTAATAGACAGGGTGGGTCTTTAAAGTCTCCCTCTAAAGATCCAGAGCAAGTGCTTTTATTAGCCACGGATTAGGGAGCAAACATGATGCCTAAGCACCCGTGCGCTCAGGATACCTGAGTTCACAAGTTTGGTACAAAGGTAGAGCAGCTTCCTACCGACTTACGTGACGTGATTACTCATAAATGCAAGACGGCAGCGTTGGCATACAATGAGTCCCTCTCGGAACGTCGTTGCACCCAAGTCATCATCAACTGCTGCTACGACAAATCAGCAGCACCTGAAGATTGGCAGTCAGTTTTCCAGTGACTACAGCAGCCAGCACCTGTCCGACAATAACTCAAGAAACAGGTACAAATTTTGGGAGACGAGGGATTTCCTCTCGCTTCTTGTAATTCAGCTTAGAAGGTCCGCAAGGGAGGATAGAAGACATGCTCTTCCAGGCCGGCAATCTCGGCCAGTATTGTAAGGAGACCCTCATCTGGGGGGTTCCCATCGACAACCACAGGGGGTGTCTATTTAGGCACCCGATCCAAAAAAATGCTTTCGGCACCCGGGGGTGCACCTTCGACTTCCTTGATAGTAGATGAAGCTGGGGGTAGCAGTCCCCTCAATGTATACGACAACCCGGTGTACCAAGAGCACAAACAGGGGGTAGATGTCCCCCAGAACAGTACAATAGACTCAGATTTCCCTAAAGATCACCACCCTCACCAAGATAATGCGGCTTCTTGTACAGGGGTTAACACCCCTTTCGAGTCCAAGGAGGAAGATATTTTGACATTCTCTAATGATTTTTCGGCACGGGGGTATGACACAGAGAACACCTCTGCTACAATCTCTTCCATCTCTACCCACGTGAGGACAGTCTTTATGACTGACGATGATAATAAAGCGCCTTCTGACCGACAACGGCCAGAAGTGCTGGAAGCCATGCTCCTGTCCTTGGTCAAGTCCGTGGACAAGATCAAAGCCGTCTTGCCAACTTAACCAGCGAGGATGTCCAGGCAAATAAGCGTGGGACCCGCAGTCAATACAGACTCCAACACGACCGCCCCTCCTTTGGGCGATGATCCCTTAGGAGCATCCGATCCCTCAGTTGCAGATGAAGCCAAGGATGTAAGAAGGGAAGTCCAGGAGCTTCGGGCAATGTTCAATGCCCGAGACTTCTCTCAGGATCTCAGAATACAGCAGCCATATCCCGTTGCATGGAGAGACATGTCTTTTCTACCATGGTACAAGCCGTTCTATATCGATTCTTATGATGGGAAGACCTCTGCTAGTCGGTACATAACTTACTTTAAGGTCACAACCGACCATTTTTTGCATAGTGATGCCATCCTGATACGATTATTTATCAGAGCATTGGAGGGGATCGCGTTCGACTGGTAACGCAACCTTCCCGACAACTGTATTCATTCTTTTGACGGCTTCAAACACATATTCCTGGAAAGGTTTTACGAAGTGGGGCATGATGTAACAATGTCGTCTCTCATGGACGTCGTTCAGGGAGAAAGAGAGCTAACAAGGAACTATATCGCGCGGTTCCGTCAAACCACAATGAGATTGCCCCAAGGCAATCCCGAGAGCTCCTTGATTGAAATCTGCCAAAAGAAGCTGCTCCCTGCAATTAGCCTCTGGATGGGTGACGATCAGTTCAGGAATTGGACGACCTTCATCATAAGTGCTACCAACGCAGAGACAAAATTGAAGAAGGCTCGCCAGCTGGAATTACACATCCCAGACGGAGAAGATAAGGGCAGATGTCCTCGTTCTACCTCCAGTAACAACAACAGTGGCGCCACCACCAACCGGGACAATAAGGGCAAACAAGCCATGGTCACTGATACGACTCCGAAATCCGAACAAAAATAGGTGGAAGGTCCGTGGCCCAAGGTTACTTGCTCATTTAAAGATAGTCATGTCAAACCTATCTTCGATATGCTCCTACAAGGGGGTAGGATCCAGCTCCCTCCACCAAGGCGCGAACCTCGAACGGCAGAAATGGAGGACCCAAAGTATTGTCACTTCCACCGCTATGTCCATCATGCCACTCATGATTGCTTTCAATTGAAGCGGTACATTCAGAGTCTTACCGACTCCAAAGCTCTGTCGATAGACTTTGAAGAGGTTACCGTGGTGGCAAACATGGTATTTATTCAGTTCGACGATTTTTCTCCAACAAGCACTCCAGACGAGCCATACCTGTCCCTTGGGCAATGATGGAGGTTACTAATCTTCCACCCATCCGGAGCCGGACATCTGGATTGGTACCCCTCACTATATCGCGAGGAAAGATCATGTGGGTGCATCCAGACTTGGTGGTCAAAGTTACCCAGGAAGTGTCATCTCTTACCAGCAAAAAAAAGGACATGAAGTCTAGATCCTGCCATACAATTTCAGCCGATGCTGAGAAAGCTGCAGCCGTTGTTACCCAGTCTGGAGCACAAGTCCAGCCCGTACGGGATAGTTCAGCCGAAAATCCTCAGCCACCAATGTTGCCTCCCTCCGATGTTCCAAGGCTATCTCAGCCTCCACTGGCGGATAAGTCCAAAACAAAGGAAATCCGCTTCGACAGGCCACTCCACAATGATGTACCTCAAGGACTGGAAAAACCTTACAACTTTGACATATTAGCACAATTGGCTAATACGCTAGCAAAGTTGTCGTTATACGAGCTCCTAAGGCTCTCCAAGGATCTTCGTGTCGCATTAAGCGAAGCATTCCAAAATGCTGACGCCTACCTAGCCCAGGTCAAGCCTCCAGGGAAAGACCCGCCAGCAGATCCACAGGGCAACGATAGCACAGATGCAATGCCCAACATTATATTTACTCCTCAGGACATGTTGATCAAGTCTAATTTGCATGATCGCCCCTTGTACTATACTGGATACATAGGTGACATCAAGGTGGATCGGATACATATCGACCCTGACTCCTCAATTAGCATCATCCTAAAAAGTCTGTTCCAACTTATTGGCATCCTTATGCACCGACTAGCAGCGACCAACACTGCCGTTAGCGGTTTTAATTCGAAAAGGAGCTATCCTCTAGGAAACATCCGGTTGAAATGCCAGATTGGTGACCAGAAGACGGAAGTTACCTGCACATCATAGATGCAGACACCTCCTACAACATCCTCCTGTGACCTCCATGGATACATGACCATATGATCGTGCCATCCACCCTTCACCAGTGTTTCGAGTATGTCAGTAAGCACGGTTCCGTAAAAACTGAATTCGCTGACATTGATCCCTTCAAAGGGGTTGAATCTTATTACTCTTCGGAGGCTTGTCTATATGACGAATCTAGGTAACATATAACTGACGAGCTGGAAGCCATCACAGGGCCAGAAGAACCCTTGAGAATTTGTCTCCAAGCCCGTAAATCGGACAGGGCTGCACCCCTTGTCGCAACCTTGCATAAAGAGGTGCTCGGTTCTCCTACCACACCTACGCAGTTGGAACCAATGGTCATCCGTCTCCCGAAATCCAGCTAGGAGCCAAAACCTGTCATAGGGTCAATGGTGATCCGGTTGCCGAAGTCTAATCAAAGGCAACAGGAAGATGCAAGGCCCTCTGTAACACCGATGGTAATCCGATTGCCAAAATCTACTCCAAGGCGACCGGAAGACACAAAGTCCCTTGCTGAGCCAATTGTCATCCATCTTTCCAAGATGAGCCAGCACCCAAGTGTCGATCCAACACTCTCAGGCAAGTCAATACCTTAAGTGGAACCCTTAGTGGTTAAGTTGCCCAAGACAGCATCCCGACCTCTAAGCTCGCAGGGGGTAGCCAAGGAGGACGAAGAACTCGCCAAATACTTGGTTACACAGGTGGATAGCCCCTCTCATAATGATGTAATCCCTGTGGATAAAATTCCTTATTTCATCAATAAGAGGCTACCGTTAGACCATTCTGAGATAATAAGCCTAATCAGACGTATGCCGCACGAGACTGTCTAGACGTTAGCCTGCACACACGGGTGACAACCGTCTATACCCCAAATACTTCATACAAAAGTAGGGGTACGACATGGAGGCTACCCCGGGTCTAAATCATGGCAGTGGTCGACGATTGCCTCTACAGCCGCCGACACCGGCAGAGAAACCTCAGGATCATTATCACAAATCTAGACGCGGCCTCGGGTATGTTACTCCACCAACAATGCCCGAAAGTTCTGATGAAAAATACGAGCGGCACTCTCATTCGTCTGAGTCACCCATTTACGACTCCGATAGAAGTATTGGAGATATATTGAGACAGACATTATCTGTCAACATGACATCCGCTGATATCGAAGAGGAAGACGAAGACCTACTTGAACCACTTGAGTTGGAGCCGTGGGTCCTGCAACTAGATGCATAATAGGAGAAATGCTTTGAACTTTATGATCCTCCCACTGAGGATGAGGTTTTGCAAGTTAACCTCGACAATAAAACCTCTCCAAAGCCAATCTTTGTCAGTAAAAGTCTGACAGACGACAAACGGGAGTCATTGTTATAACTCGTCAGAGAATACATCGATGTCTTTGCCTGGAGTTATGAAGACATGCCAGGGCTAAACCCCGAGATTGTACTTTATAAGCTCAACATTTATCCAGACACAAAACCAGTCAAACAACAGCATCGGCAGTTTCGTCCGGACATCATGAATTCTATTGAAGCGGAAGTAAACAATCTCATAGCTAGCAGTTTCATCCGTGAAGAGCAACACCCAGACTGGGTAGCCAATGTAGTGCCAGTCATCAAGTAGAACGGAAAGATACAAATTTGTATCGATTTCCACAATCTGAATGCAGCATGCCCTAAGGATGAATTTCCTCTTCCAATCACTGACATAATGATCGATAATACGTGTGGCTTTGAGCGCATGTCCTTTATGGATGGCTTTTCAGGATACAATCAAATTAAGATGTCTCCTGATGATGAGAAGCATACATCATTCTGAACGCCGATCGGCGTATATTGTTATACGGTCATGCCCTTTGGCCTGAAGAATGCCGATGCTACATATCAACGGGCTATGAGTGTCATCTTCAGAGATTATTTGCGCAAGACGGTAGAGTGTTACGTTGACGACATTGCCGTCAAGAGCCGCTCCAGAAATGACCACTTACATGATTTGAGAACAGTGTTTGACCTCATGCGGGCACACAACCTGAAGATGAATCCCACCAAGTCTTTCCTAGGGGTGTCCAGCAAAAAGTTCTTGGGCTTCGTCATTACTTCTCGGGGCATTCACATAGATCCCGACAAAATAAAAGCAATCCTGGAGATGAATCCACCAAGGAACCTCCGCAAACTCTACGGCCTTTTGGAAAGACTAGCCTATATCAGGAGGTTTATATCTAACCTCTCAGTCCGATGTCAATCCTTCACTCAACTCATGAGAAAAGGTGTCTCTTTTGTATGGAACGAGGAATGTCAGCGTGCCTTCGATGATATTAAGGAGTAACTGATGAATCCGCCAGTTCTGGTAGCTCCGGTCACCGGAAAGCCCTTCCTGCTCTACGTACGGGCGATGGAACACTCCCTCGGTGCTCTACTAGCACAGAATAATGACACAGGATATGAACACGCCATTTACTATCTCAGCCGGATGATGGTAGAACCGGAACATATGTACACCGCCGTGGAGAAGGAGTGCCTTGCCCTAGTGTTCGCCATTCAGAAAATACGACATTATGTGACAGGGCAGACCATCCATGTTATTTCATGAGTTAATCCTCTCAGGGTTCTCATGACCAAGCCTGGCGCACTCAATTCTCGTCTAGCCACCTGAGCGATACTATTATCCCCATACGACATGGTTTTTGTTTTACAGAAGGCTATCAAAGGTCAAGCCCTGGCTGACTTCTTAGCAGCCCATCTAGGATCAGAAACAGCTAGAATTTATGAAGAAATTTTTGATAAAATCGTCGCCTCGAATATGACTTCGCACGACGCTATTTGGCAAATGTTCTTCGACGGTGCTTCAAGAACGGGGCCACAAGGTGATATCGTTGCTGGAGTCGGGGTAGTATTAATTTCTCCCTCTGGACTAGTAGTCAATCGGGCGTATTCTCTTACAGAACCCTGTTCGAACAACATAGCCAAATATAACGCTCTAGTCATCGGGCTCCAACTCGTAAAAGAAGTGAGGATCAGGTACCTGGAAGTATATGGTGACTCGAAGTTGGTTGTTAACCAGATCCGAGGTTCATACGAGGTTCGCAACGAGGACCTGATTCCCTATTATCAGACAGCAATTGCCATCATTACAACCTTGGAGGGGTTCTTTATCGAGCACGTTCCTAGGCTCCAAAATATCGAAGCTGATGCCCTAGCAGGTCTCGCCGCTTCCTTGGCGCTTCCAAATAACACTCATCATATAGTCGACATAATAGGCCATGAGTTGGTCTGCCCCAGGAACAATCTTCAACTGGGTATGAGCTACTTCGCCCAGATAACCAACGACACACAAGACTGGAGACGCCCGCTCATCGACTTTGCAGTCTATGGAATTCTGCCAGAGAATGTGAAGGAAGCAACTTCAATCAAAAGATGCTCCCTCAGATTCTTCTACGATACGGAGACAAAAATGTTATATCGACGATCCTACGATGGGCTACTATTAAGATGCCTGTCAAATACAGAAGCCAAAGAAGCCCTACGTAAAGCTTATGACGGTAATTATGGGGCTCACCAACCTGGCCCGAAATTGCAAGATCGTCTTCGTCGGATGGATTATTACTGGCCCATAATGGTTACAGATGCAGTTGATTATGCAAAGAAGTGCAAGGCTTGCCAGATCCAAGCAGATTTCATACATCTGCCATCTGAATTCTTGTATTCGACAGTGGCCTCTTGGCCATTCGAAGCATGGGGAATGGACATCATTGGGCCCATCACCCCACCGTCGTCTAGAGGGCATCGGTTCATACTTGCAATCACTGATTACTTCTCCAAATGGACGGAAGCTGTTCCGTTGGCAGAGGTTAAAACATCGAACGTGATTAGCTTCATAAAACATCACATCATCTACCATTTTGGACTGCCCTAGAGGATTATTCACGACAATGATCTGCAGTTCGCAAGCCACGCTTTATATCGATTTTGTGACAAAAATCGGATTCAGAACATGGCCTCGACAGCATATAACCCATCGGCCAATGGTCTGGCTGAAGCTTTTAAGAAAACCATAATCAAGCTCCTCAAAAAGTTCATGTCTGCAAACAAATGTGACTGGAATGAAAAGCTTGGCGAGTAATTATGGGCATATCGCACGACAATTCGGACGGTTACAGGAAATATACTGTTCTCCTTGGTTTACGGGAGCGAGTCATCCTCCCATTGGAGACTCAGATTCCCTCACTTTGAGTTGCCCTTACTTACCGGTTAACGTCGGATGACAACTACCGCCGACGGCTACAAGAGTTGAAAGCATTAGATGAGAAGCGTTTACAAGCTTAACAAAGAATAGAGCTCTACCAAGCGCGCATCTCTCGGGCTTTCAACAAGAAAGTCAAACAGAGAATATTCTAAATCGGCGATCTCGTCTTAGCCATTCGCAGACCAATGGTCATGACTCACAAGACCTCCGACAAATTTTAACCTAAATGGGAGGGTCCGTTTATCATTGAGACTGTATTCTCTAACGGCGCATACCGTCTCACAAAACAAAATGGAGACTTGCTCATGATGCCCATCAACGACAAGTTCCTCAAGAAATACTATGTCTAAACGACACCTTCCAACTATCCCTCAGATTATGAGTTATATACCCTGTGGTATCGCTGAACTTACACTCTGACTTCAAATCTCCCAGATTATTGAGTTATGTACCCTCAGGTACCACTGAACTTACTCTCTGACTACTCCGAATAAATTCATATCTCATCTCTTGGTCATATCTATGAACTTCCTGATCATAGCTTTTCTCCACCAAGAATTTGCGTCAAAATCTATTACCCGTACCACCAGCGCGCAGAAGCGTAGTAGGTCCATAAAACTTGTCCTAATTTATTAGTCGCACCATCAGTGCACAAAAAGGGTAATAGGTCCACAAAATTCTCTAACGAAAAAATAACCACGTCTATATTACCTCTGAGTCATTTTCCCATCCATCACAAATAAATCACCCAATGCATAGAACTTCCACGTTGATAGCACCTCTGAGTTGTTCTATGTACCCCTATTATGCCTACTCCTACCATGTCCTCATTACCTCTGAGAAGGAAAGCTCTATTTTACCCATATTTACCACGTCCTCATTACCTCTGAGTAAATATGTTGGTCTTCTCTCCACTTATTATTAGTACTCGCATCGCCAGTACACAAAAAGGGTAATAAGTCCATAAAAGTTATCCTAATCTATTACTCGCATCATCGGTGCACCAAAGAGTAGTAGGTCCACAAAATATCATTTAAATATTTTTGCTCGTATTTCCAGATATACAAATGGGCAATAGGTCTACAAAAAATCCTCCAGTAGGATGATCTTTATCAAACACAAATGCTGTATTAGGCCCTCTAGTACAAGCACCACAAAATACCACAAATAAAGAATGGAGTGAGCATACTCTTCTTATTCAAAATCTGTTACATTCATAGGACTATATCGACAGCAGAAAGCAAAGAAAGGAAAATCTGGCAATACATAGTTTGGTTTGACAGCACTTCGTCTTCAAGCAGTTTCGTAGCCCTCGAAGGAAGTCATGTTTTACTGCTGAGAAGCAAACAAAGCTGTTGAATCCCCAAGGAGCTGCCTAGAGGAGGGCAAATATAGCATGCTATCCTTACCTCCGTATTGCGGATGCCTTAGCCCCGCTCCCCCGAAGGACCATACCTTCAAAACATGGTCCCTGATGGTGGTTTCGCCTACTTGGAGAGCCGTGAAGACAGGACGTTCATAACGACGCCTGACCACTGTCCTACTCTCCGAGGTATAAAGGCCCTTCATACCACCTGGGGAAAACTCTTCCGAAGCATGAAGAGTCCTGAGTTGTTTGATGTGTATGCCAAAAAGGCGTAGGAAAAACTCTTCCGAAGCATAAGGAGTTTTGAGCTGTCTGATGTAGGAGCCAGAATGTTGTATTTTTACTCCATCGTCGACATCGGTCCTGGAGAAGTTTAGTAGCCAGATCCCTACAAAAATATAAGAAAAAGGGTATTTAGCACCAAGAAAACAAAGAACTCTGTTATGCGGTCTAGCCAGTTATGCGGCCCCACCAAAATAGAACTCATGCAGCCCAAAGTCATGAGGCCAGCTTCATGAAGTACTCATACAGCATTTATACGGCTCAATCATGTTCATGCAGCTCTTATGTAGCTCAGTCATAAAAAACTCATGCGGCCCAATACTCGCACGGATCAGTCACGAGACAATCATGCGGCCCAGCCTTACAGTATTCATGCGGCCCGATCATAAAGTGCTTATGCGGCACCTATGCGCCTCAGTCATGAAATGTTCATATAGATCAATCTTGAGGCCCTTATGTGGTTCAAGTTCGAATGAGCAGCGGTCATGCGGCTCAGTCCATGCGGCACTATCATACAGAACACATGTGGTCCTAATGAGATAGGGCATGCACCGACTAAGCTTAAAGCAGAAGCACTATATGACAGGCCCGCTCATGAAAATATACGCTATGGCCATTCAAAATTTCAGTCATCGTCTGCTCACCATCCTTACTCTTGAGAGGAGGTTGCATGTCGGAATGAATGGAAGGAGCGTCTGCCGCACTCGACGGAGAAGCAAGTCTCTTTCCTTTGGCCGCCGCACCAGTCGACCTGGAAGCTTTTGGAGCCATAGTAGAAAGTATGATAAAGTCAAAGGAGGAGAAGGTAAAAGAGGAAAATCTTTCTCTCTGAAATGACTCCTATTTATAGAGTTGCTGAAAAGCGACTCTTCGATTCTCGAGATCATTAAGGATAAGGACGATGTTTGGGGACTTTATCCCTAATAATCGTCGAGCGTCTCTTCGGTTCTCGAGATCATTAAAGATAATGTCGACGTTTGGGGACTTTGTCTCCAGTAACAGTTGGCTTTATCTCGAAAAGAGATCCACAACCGAATCAAGAAAATTGAATGCAGCAGTGAGAACTGGCAGGCTCTGCGGCTCGAAGTGTCCCTGCGGCTCAAGATTTGTTATGCGGCTCAGGATTTCCCTGCGACTCAAGATCTCTCTGCAGTTCAAAAAATTTCCTGCGACTTGAAGACTCCCTGCGGCTTGACATATTTTCATGCTTCTTATTCAAAGTATTCCAAATTTGCAACTTGAAAAGTTTGAAGGGAGTTTTGTAGAAGCATGAAAAATATGGGGTTCATGCGGATTACAAATTGTCGCATAGGTACTTTGGGCCAAACAGGTCCGTATAAAAGAAAACCGTATGACTGGTTCAATGACATATGCGGCCCGTCGACAACCAGCTGTAGAAGGAAGATATACGGCCAAGAGGAGCAGTTCGTCTGATAAAGCTGACAAGTTCTGACACTTCGACAAAAAGATAAGACGTGAAACATCACCCAAAAGCAGGGTTCGTACGCCTTCATGCGGCCAGAAGGAGTGTCATCTAAGCTGCATAAACCTTATGCGGCTCAGACATATGCGGTCCCAAAGTCTCCAAACTTTATGCAGCCAAGAGTAACTATGATCCAAGCCGCATGAGCTTTATGCGGCCAAAATACAGAATCTATGCGGCTTAAATCCTTAAGCTATGTCTGGACTAAGAAAGTTTACGACTTAAGTCGCATGAGGCTCATGCGGCCCCACATGGTTGAAAATTGAGAGATCTATGCGGCTAAAAAAAGTGATTCCTGCGACAGGATGCGTGGCAATCTGACCAAGTCCTAAACTACCCAGATTTGCTATAACAAAATCCCAACAAATCGACAGATGGCAGCCAAAGAGTGGGTCTTTGCATACCAATCAGCCACGTGGCAACATGCCATCTATGCGGCTCAACATACATTCTATTATAAATAGCAGGGTGCCACACTCCTGCAAGAGGTTGGCAACCTTCAAGAAGGCAATTTTTTCAATATCTAAAGACTGCGTCAGATAGTCCACGGAGTAAGGCAGAGTTGATAGCACTTTCCCGAGCCTCCACCGTCACCCCCCAGAATCAAAACTAATCAATTGTACTTAGATTGTTTCCTAGGATTTCTTTCTAGGCTTTTCTTTGTATAAGCGAGTTTGCAATCAATTTCAGTATTTTGTAATACCGGTCTTTGATTTTTTATGGCAAACATTTACTGCTTCTCATGTTTATGCCATTGCTATTTTCTCGATTTACGTACACGTACGATATTTTCTTCGTTCTATATATCATTGCTAATTCATGTATAGGTCATGATAGTATTGCTTTATCCTGAGTCACATTCACTTTACATACCTTGACCTGTTACTTGTACTTAACTTGATTCGACTTGACTGAACACCTGTATGTTGGCCCATTATGTCATGCCCCGCTCCCGAATAATCGGGTACAGTTCGATGTCATGCCTGGCCTACACTGTCGTTGACAGCGGTAGTGAGCCGTCTAGTCATATAAATACAAGAGTATCTCATCACAGCATCTAATCACGGAATCTATACTAACCATCACAGCAATCCATTATATAATTATTTCAACTTATACATGAATGTCCGGGTACAAAGTCGGTAAAATATAAATGATACAACAATGACATATAATCAAATACACTCAATCAATCTCTATACATGAAACAAGCTATCTCAATGTCAAGCGAGCTCCTATGCCAGTCATGACAATCTAAGGATCCATCTCACCTGTAATCAACGATCCAGTCAGGAAAGGAGCAAAGTACAATGTAACTCAATAAAACTCACTACAGAGATCAATGGAACGGTATATCAAAATATAACTGAAAGGCAGAGAACAAGATGAGTATAAAATATGCACTAGCTATGTGTACATGTGCAATTGGACGTTATCAATATGTGGGGACTAAAATATAATCAGGCATATAAAATATGCTATCAGTCACGAATAATCAGGCATGTCTAATAACAATGCTATCAGTCACGCAATAATCAGGCATGTCTGACCATAATGCTATCAGTCACGCACGAAATGGACTCAGGCATACAGAGTATGCTATCAGGCAAGATTTGTCCAATATTAGTCCATCACATGTCTCTAGAACGTCCCCCACCCGATACGAGAAACAATGCAAGCAAGCAATCAATCGAGAACAAGTGAAATAAAGGACACGATAACAAGTGTAAGTGCAATACATGTAATGATGGTAATACTGAGTACATGTACTTGCCTGTATTCCAGGATTAGCAATGTCTTCTAATCACCTAAAAATAGATAAAAAGGTTTTAGAATTTATTAAGACTAATCCCTAGATCTATTCAAATACCAAGACTTACTATCACTCACTTAGCAACCTACTCATAAGTCAACTTATTAATACTCTAAAATGATCCCTAACTCATAAAATATATATCACTTAATAAGAACCACCCCAAGGTTGGCCCACCTAACTTGCTTACTTAGCTACACCAAACTACAACATCATCATTCATCAACTATACCCAATTTAACTCTTAATGACCCATCTTCATAATACCAATTACTAACTAATATCCATTGCTTAACAATCAACTTCTCAGCCGGCTATAAACTTGGCCCATTTCCCAGATACCAATCCATGGCTCATAGGTCAAGCTACTGAACTCTACTGTTCCTAACGGTTACTATGGTTCAAAAAACAGAGTAATTATAATATCAGCTCATACTGAGATCCAAGCCAAACAAAACACCATTCTTAGCAACTATACCAGTGTCGATCCGATCCCTGTGTCTGACCTCTACTCGTGTCCACCACTTCTGGACACAGGATTGCCCCCAACAAACCCCAAAGTACTGTGTCTTTCACAAACTCTCCCAATCCCAGAGCAAGAATCAATAAGATTAATACATGATCATACCTGAGTCTGAAACGTGTTGCTTGTGCCTACTGCGTCCGATATGGCAACTTCCCGTGTCCAGAGCTGGTAGCAACATTGGTTCAGGCAATTCGTCAAACAGGTGGTGTGCGTGAAAAGAAAGAACGATTATGTGTTCAATCCGAATTGAATCAACTCCAAAATTGGAGAATTATAAAAGAATTAATCCAAGAAAACTCACTCACAGTTCCAATCAAAATCCCAGACTCAATCAAGAAATCCGTTCATCATATGATACCGCCGACACAAGTACAGAACAGAGTGAGAACTCACCGGAGGAACAGTCGGAGACGAAGTCGTCCTCGCCACCGAATCAATCCTCAAAGTAACTCCTCGACCGAGCTCGAGAGTGCCGGAGACAGCTCTCTGTGCTATCGCCACCAGAGCCGAATCTCGACAACTCTAATGTTTCGTTTGGCACCGACGCTCAGAGCGCCACTACGAACTCACCATGGCCGCGAGTTCAATCGCCAATGGAGGGAGATGAGGAAGAAGGAAGAGGTGTGGCTGCATTTTGACAGGGCTTCGCCGAGCTAGAAGTGGTGAGGAAGGAGGAGGTCCGACCTCTTATTTATAGGCCGCGACAACTTCGGGTAGACGGTTGCACGGGCAGGCAGGCAGTGGCGAGGCAGTTAGGCAGGCAGCCATCGATGGTGGAGACAGTTAGACGGTTATAATCCGATGGTGGAGATAAAAGGGGCGGTTAGGCGGGAACGGCGGTGATGGAGAGGAACCTTCGGGAAGCTTGAAGGCCGCGCGGTGCTGCTACTCGCTCCGTCGTCGTCGTCGTCGTCGTTGGCTCGTAGCAGTAACAGAGAAGAGTGGAGGGAAGGAATTGTGAATGAATGAAGAAGAATTTGAATTTAAGCCAACGGTAAAATGGGTACGGGTTAATGGGTTAAGGGCTATCGGGTCCCATTGTGGACCCGCGCCCCAATTGGTCTAATAGGCCGGTTGGGCTGGGCTTAAAGGCTGGGCTGAGAAATAATTAGAAATTTAACTAAGAAATATAGAAACAAAAATCCATTAGTTAGAGAATGCACAATTAGTTAGAAAAATTAAACCTTTAAAATAACTAATAAAGAATTCAACCATAATCTCCAATATTGGAAAATAAATCTTAGTATTGGAAATTAGCTTGAAATATTCTAACAATAAGGAGAGTAACAAAATAATTTAAAATTGTTCAATTGTATAATCGTCCAAGCAAAATAAAGAAAAGATTTTTAATAAGACCAAAATAAAAGTACTACCAGTATTCGTAAACCTAAATTCTAGGAAAGTGGAATTACAAATCTACCCACCTTAGAAAAATTTCGTCCTCGAAATTTCAAAGGGATCGACTAGAATTAAATGACACGAAGATCAGTCAGGCACGATTATGAAATAGGAATTTATCTGCCATGATTAGGTACGAGAATAATTAAGGAAATTTGAGGATAGTATAACAATGATCAAACCTGTTAAGGCATGATTAAAGAATATGAATTGGCATGATTTGAATAGAAGAATCTATTTAGCATGATTTAGGCATGCTTTTAAAATAGTCGGAGAATTTCAAAAGCAATACGATAATGATCAATGCACGATTAGAATTAGTATAGTCGTGATTAAATTGTAATTACGACTAAAGATAATGAGGATTACGATCAAGGTTAATTGGATTGAAATAGTCACGATTAGTAGAAAATCATCAAGGCACGATTACGATATAATCAATATCTAGGCACGATCTTGAATCAAAATTTAGAAGGGTTTAGTTTGGCATGACCCGAATCAATTGACATAGTCATAGTCAAGCATATGCATGATTAGAGTATAGACAAGATTAAGAAATAATCAAAATTAATTATGGACGAATAGAGTTAAATGTTTTAGTCACGATCAAACTCTAAGCATAATCATAAGCACGATCAACTATAAGGAATTGAATCATTGATCAAAGGAATTATTTTAGTTACGATCAAAGTCATTCAGGCACGATTAAGAAATATAACTCAGTTAGGCACGATCTACTCATAACTATTGAAATTGTCTAGGCACGATTAAATTCGAGGCATGGTTGAAAATTAAGATAAATTCAGGTAAAGTTGTCAATGGTGATAGGAGGCTAATCATGAATTTAGTCTAAAAATATTCGAAACTCATGCATATCCGGAATCACTTTACCTAAAATTCATGCCCCGTCAGTGTACACCTGGCTGCAGTGAACTCTTGGCTCCGTGACTCAAGAATGATAGGTACCGAAAAATTTCTAAACTTTACTCATGGATAAAACAACTTCAAGGAGTAGAAACATAATCTCGAGAATATTCGAAACATATACATACCTGCGATCACTTCGACTTAGAGCCCCTGTCTCGCCAGTGCGCTGATGGCTGCAGTGGACCCGCAGTTTCCATGATCCAGATAAGTGGCTGCAGTGCGCGGCTGCCACGCCATAGTAGGATATCGAATATTCCTTCAATGGTTATATATTGGAATTCCAAAGGAGTACCTTGATATTTCAATTCAAGCAAGCTTTCCGATTTACTAAAGATATTCAATCACACTAGGAAGGACATATAGTATAAATATCTGTTCTTGAGAATCAAAAGATTGACTATCCAAATAAAAAAGAATCATAAGGCTGGATTAGCTAATATATGAACTCTATGGCTCTAATGAAATAGTTGGACTTGGAATGATTAGAGAAAATAGACTTTAAAAACCAATGGAGAATTTTGAAATGCCTGGCTAAATGAGGAGTTTGGAAATCGGACTTAATCTCTAAGTAGCAAGGAATCCAAGATTCTAAAGGACGTTAGAATCCGATAATGTTGTGGGAGAAGATGATCCCCAAAAGTCATGGAATTGTAATCACGACTTTTGTAGAGACCACGATGAGACATAGAAAAATTCAGAGATTACTATAGATAAGAAAATACATACAATCACACAATCGGCCTATGCTGTGACGAGTTTCCTATTTCGCAGGCTCCCAATGGTACTCTAATCCTAAGCACCATTAGATAGAGACCTGCATGGGCCACCACAAAAACATGTTACGCCCCGCTCCCAGATAATCGGGTACGGGTCGATGTCATGCCCGGCCTACACTGTCGTTGACAGCGGTAGTGAGCCGTCTAGTCATATAAATACAAGAGTATCTCATCACAGCATTTAATCACGAAATCTATCCTAACCATCACAGCAATCCACTATATAATTATTACAACTTATACATGAATGTTCGGGTACAAAGCCGATAAAATATAAATGATACAACAATAACATATAATCAAATACACTCAATCAATCTCTATACATGAAACAAGCTATCTCAATGTCAAGCGAGCTCCAATGCCAGTCATGACAATCTAAGGATCCATCTCACCTGTAATCAACGATCCAGTCAGGAAAGAAGCAAAGTACAATATAACTCAATAAAACTCACCACAGAGATCAATGGAACGGTATATCAAAATATAACTGAAAGACAGGGAACAAGATGAGTATAAAATATGCACTAGCTATGTGTACATGTGCAATTGGACGTTATCAACATGTGGGGACTAATATATAATCAGGCATATAAAATATGCTATCAGTCACGAATAATCAGGCATGTCTAATGACAATGCTATCAGTCACGCAATAATCAGGCATGTCTGACGACAATGCTATCAGTCACGCACGAAATGGACTTAGGCATACAGAGTATGCTATCAGGCAAGATTTGTCCAATATTAGTCCATCACATGTCTCTAGAACGTCTCCCACCCGACACGAGAAACAATGCAAGCAAGCAATCAATCGAGAATAAGTGAAATAAAGGACACGATAACAAGTGTAAGTGCAATACATACAATGATGGTAATACTGAGTACATGTACTTGCCTGTATTCCAGGATTAGCAATGTCTTCTAATCACCTAAAAATAGATAAAAAGGTTTTAGAATTTATTAAGACTAATCCCTAGATCTATTCAAATACCAAGACTTACTATCACTCACTTAGCAACCTACTCATAAGTCAACTTATTAATACTCTAAAACGATCCCTAACTCATAAAGTATATCACTTAATAAGATCCACCCCAAGGTTGGCCCACCTAACTTGCTTACTTAGCTACACCAAACTACAACATCATCATTCATCAACTATACCCAATTTAACTCTTAATGACCCATCTTCATAATACCAATTCCTAACTAATATCCATTGCTTAACAATCAACTTCTCAGCCCGGCTATAGACTTGGCCCATTTCCCAGATACCAATCCATGGCTCATAGGTCAAGCTACTGAACTCTACTGTTCCTAACGACTACTATGGTTCAAAAAACAGAGTAATTATAATATCAGCTCATACTGAGATCCAAGCCAAACAAAACACCATTCTTAGCAACTATACCAGTGTCGATCCGATCCCTGTGTCTGACCTCTACTCGTGTCCACCACTTCTGGACACAGGATCGCCCCCAACAAACCCCAAAGTACTGTGTCCTTCACGAACTCTCCCAATCCCAGAGCAAGAATCAATAAGATTAATACATGATCATACTCGTGTGGCACCGACGCTCAGAGCGCCACTGCGAACTCGCCATGGCCGCGAGTTCAGTCGCCAATGGAGGAAGACGAGGAAGAAGGAAGAGGTGTGGCTGCATTTTGACAGGGCTTCGCCGAGCTAGAAGTGGTGAGGAAGGAGGAGGTCTGGCCTCTTATTTATAGGCTGCGGCGACTTCGGGCAGGCGGTTGTGCAGGCAGGCGGGCAGTGGCGAGGCGGTTAGGCTGGCAGCCGTCGGTGGTGGAGACAGTTAGACGGTTATAATCCGATGGTAGAGATAAAAGGGGCGGTTAGGCGAGAACGGCGGTGATGGAGAGGAACCTTCGGGAAGCTTGAAGGCCGTGCGGCGCTGCTACTCGCTCCGTCGTCGTCGTCCTCGTTGGTTCGCAGCAGTAACAGAGAAAAGTGGAGGGAAGGAATTGTGAATGAATGAAGAAGAATTTGAATTTAAGCCAATGGTAAAATGGGTACGGGTTAATGGGTTAAGGGCTATCGGGTCCCATTGTGGACCCGTCCCCCAATTGGTCTAATAGGCCGGTTGGGCTGGGCTGAGAAATAATTAGAAATTTTAGTTAAGAAATATAGAAACAAAAATCCATTAGTTAGAGAATGCACAATTAGTTAGAAAAATTAAACCTTTAAAATAACTAATAAAGAATTCAACCATAATCTCCAATATTGGAAAATAAATCTTAGTATTGGAAATTAGCTTGAAATTTTCTAACAATAAGGAGAGTAACAAAATGATTTAAAATTGTTCAATTGTATAATCGTCCAAGCAAAATAAAGAAAATATTTTTAATAAGACCTACTACCAGTATTCATAAACCTAAATTCTAGGAAAGTGGGATTACACATTACCAAATGATCTCACCCGATTTTGATAAATCAACAGATGACTTAAGTCAATAACAAAATATACAACTACTGCTAATATTTTAGGTCAAGTAAATTCAATATCAGAGAGTGTACTACAACATCAGCAAGCATGAAAATCATCATCCTGAAGTACTTATGCACTGGAATCAGTCTGAGTCATTTTACAGTTTATTATGTATTTTATTCTTTATTGAGTCTAGGATACAAATTATAAAATCGACTCAGTATTACTGGCTTAG
Organism: Iris pallida; assembly: GCA_029216955.1. Lineage (NCBI taxonomy): Eukaryota > Viridiplantae > Streptophyta > Magnoliopsida > Asparagales > Iridaceae > Iris > Iris pallida. Next base: position 12,447,492 of record JANAVB010007397.1, read on the forward strand.
GTTATTCACAGTCCACTCGTCTATATAGAGTACCCATTCATTCAAAATCTACTTACCAAAAGTTCTATTTATCCTATGCAACAGAATTTTATAAAACATTACTAGATGAACTTAGACAGAACTCAGGCCGAGTTCGGACCGAGTTTAGTTGTTTCATATTCAAATGTTTGTTTCCTCTAAATCTGCATGCAATTTATTTGCGAAATGTTTGCATTCGAACTCCACCCAAACTCTGCCCGAGTTCGGTTCTCAAAGACACCTATAAATAGAAGAGAAATTTTCCTTTTCAAATCACTCATCATTTGTTCTCTTTATCTATTCCTAAAGTGTTTTTTAGTGTTCTAAAAGCTTTCATACTCCACCTATACATCTCTTAGCCAAAGCTAGTAATATCGATTCGATTTAGAGTTCTTTGGTTCTCAGAGTTGTAAAGAGGTCATTCAAGTTCAGAAATTATCTCTATTTTAGGAGCTGGTCGTACGCTCGTCACCAAGCATGGTGTTGTAAAGTAGGTCGTGCACTTGTCACCAAGCACGGTGTTCTATAGTGACTGCAAGCTCTCAATTAGCTTGTGAATAGCAGATTAACAGCAGGCAAGAGTACCTGCGACTGGATTTTCCTCCAAGAGGGAAACCAGTATACATCGCGGTGTTTAATGAGTTTGATTCTCTGATCTCTTGCTACATTTATTTATTGTCTCTTTATTCATTGCCATAGTTATCTGCCTTTAATGTTTCAAGTTGTGATTTATTCTGCTGCACTCGCACTCACTCTATTCACCCCTCCTCCCTCTAGAGGTGCTCAACGGTCCTACAATTGGTATCAGAGTAGGTTATATTCTAATATAACAACCTTATAGAGTATATATGGCAGCCGTGTGTAGAGCTTAAAAATTAAGAGGTGCCACTCATTAAAGTCTTCAATCGTCTGATGGCACAAAACCAATCAAGTTGTGCCGGATCATTAAGTTGTGTAGCTTCAGATTGCGCCATCGCCATGTTGGCTGGAGTCAGGGTGCACGGAGCGACACATGGCGTACTTCCTCGAGAAGCTATAACGACATCATCATTACCTGACAACTGACAGCATGGAGATTAAGGAAAATCCCCTCGAATCCTGTATAACACAGCGCTCGAGAAGACTTTATCAGCATATAATTAATGCTGACAGCTGGTTGGTGCAAGTCACTGAATGGTGCAAGGATTAATTAGTACAGCACAGAAGACCTAGTCAAAAGGCGCTAGTCGTAAAGTTGTGCCTATGAGCAGCCTGACAAAGTGGCACCACTTGATCAACTCTTATTTTAAAATAGGGTGACGTGGCGCGCAAGCCATCAACTTCACAGAGCGTGCCCACTATACTGCCCACGACCATGCACAAACTGTAAAACCCCTAAATTTCTACTATTTTTTATTAAATTTGGTGCCAATTTAAAATTTTGTATTGAACGTCGCGTAGTCGTATTGCACGTCGTGCACGAAATTTCATTTTTCGAATTTGCTCGACGAGTACGAATATATGCGAGCATCCATATCCTTGAAAAATATTTTTTTTCTATTTTTTTGGTTTTAAAATAATATACATAATAATTATTTTACAATCGTTCCAAAATTTCCAAGTTTGTTATTTTATTTATAAAGCCTTTCATTTATACAGTTATAATAATAAATAATTTTTTCTATAACATGGTACAGTAGAAAAGTATATTTATGTAAATATTATTTGGACATACATATATAATTTGTAATTATTTATTTGTTTATTTTTAAATAATAACGTAATTTCAAAAATATTATTATAGTATTTTAGAAAAACATATTTTGAAATTTTATGGCAATATAATCCTTGAATTGATTTTATGGATCTATTTAAATATTTAAATTAATATCTATGTTTGAAAGTTGACTTATCTTATTTGATTTTTAAATAAAAGATGGAATTTAAATTAGATTTGAATTGGATTTGAATTTGGATTTGATTAATGATTTAAATCAAATTGGGTTTAAATATCCTAATCCTTATCTTAATGGGAATTCCCACATCCTATAAATAGGCAGGTACTCCTCCATTATTTCTCCACAAGCCATAATTATTCCACAAATATTTCTCCAACCAACGTGCGTGCATCGTGTCGGTGTCCCATCCACTATTTATTTTCCTTTACAAATACATAAATTCTCTCCGTGTCCGACATGCCGGACACCCCGCCCCGTGTCTCACAGGACACGACGGTAGCCCTTCACCACTATCAATCCCCAAACCTAACCTAATCCTACCCAAGCCATCTGTCCACCTCCACCACGGCCGTCCCCGCCATGCCATCACCTGCCTATCCCTGTCCACGACCTGGACAACATCTACCATCACCGCCACCCTACCACAACCGCCAAACCACCCTATCTGTACCGAACTTCCGTCGTCACCGCGGCAGTCCCCGCCTCGGCCAGCAACACCCAGCCAAGAACCACCCGACCAACTACGGCCTCGACACAGCGTTCGCCTACTCCAACCACTACCATTAAGCACCCCGCCATCATCACCACCGGCATCACCATCTTCATCACCATGCTCGCAGCCGTCAACGCCACCACAGTGGTACGGCCACCCGTCGTAGACTGCCCCGACACTACCCTGTTCACCCAACCATCACCGCCTTGGCCTCTACCCCTGGAACACCCATCGCCACCACGGCGATGTCCCCATCGCCACCAGCCAACACCAACCCAAACTTCGACCGAACCCTGCCACCGCCATAGCCTAACCCGCCACCGCAGCACATTGTCCTCCGACCACCATGACCGGAGTGGCCGACCGTCGCTACCAAAACCCCCAAATTAACAATAAGAGAAAACAAACACCCTACCACCCTTACCTCGACGACGAGCTTCCTCCGCCGCCTGCGAGCCAGTCGTCGCATCCCACCGGCTCGATCTCGGCATGCCAGCATCGCTGCTCCCTGGCCGAGCACCGAACGCCGAGATCCGAGCCCCATTGACCTCGGCGCACCCTCCGCCGCCGGAAACCCCATCCCTAGCCGTCGTCTCCTCCGCTAAAGCCCCAGTAGCCTCACTTCTCCTCTGTCGCCCTCTCTCTCTCTATTGTCTCCTTTCTTTCCCTTAATTCTTTTTCCCTTGTTATCTACAGTGTTCTCTCGAAGAGAGAGAACCTCTTCTTAAGTTTTTATTTTTCTTTTGATTGCTGAGCTTATTTTATTGTTTTGGTATTACTTGTCACATTTTATTGATTGATCTATTTATTTATTCTATTATTTACACTGGTGTTTGTTTCACTTAACAAAATGCCTGGAAATCAGATTTTGAAAATAAAACGAGAAAAAGTACAAGAAGTACAAATTTGATTCAGGGAAGTATTGCAATGGAAGTATGATCTGTAAATAATCACTTTGTTCCTTGGACCATACGATGATGATGAAGATCACTCCTAGAAGATGAACAATTGGAAGAACTAAGTCACCAGAAAGGTATCGACGCACTTGGGCACTGATGGCGAGGCCGAATGCTTTCCTGCTTTGCTTTACTCTGTTCTGGAAGAAAAGTTGAAGAAGAATGCTCCGAAAAATCAAAGTCTCTGGGCTCTCATCTCTATGTATTCTCTCCTTTCTCTCTGTGTCCGTTATATGAGAAAAATTAGTCTATTTATAGACTTGGCTTCTTGTGCATAAAAACTCAGCAAAAGTTCCGTCTTTACGCTAACAACTGCTACCCATGATTGGAGTCATCCTCTACATACGTTGATACGTGTCCCATCATTTCAGTAAGAATAGGATGCACGTACACACGTTCTTCGAGATATGTGGCATGAAAGTCATGTAGGCAAACCACGTTCTGAATTGGGGAAAAAGAATAGGGCGTAAAAACAACCCAAATATACCCTGAGCGTAAAGTAGTAGACTAGGCGTAAAATAGCCCTGACATGGACTTCTCGCGTAAAGTGGTTGTTAAATAACCTTGAGCGTAAAAGTAGCCCAAATAAACCTTACGCACACGTCAACTTTTGAGCGTAAAAACTCGTATAGTCTCCGTGAGTAAAAGAAGCCATATTATTAGCGTAAGATAGCTCAGTCCACATACTAAACGACAAATTGGTCTCTATGTAAAACAAATCTCTTTGATTTCTGTGATATATGCCATCATTAAATCTTCATGTCAGACTTTGCATTAAATGCAAGACTTGACAGCTTTGTCCAGCGTAAAAGTGGCTAGCCTGTCTTAGGCGTAAAACCATTAGCTTTGACCCGGGCGTAAAATGATTAGCCTGCTTTAGGCATAAAGTGGATCAATTTGAATGGAATGATCCAGCTCTTTGACTCATTCTTATGAAGCACTTTTTACGCTCCTACAAGACCCCCTTCAAAGTTTTCAAATATCCTCAAAATTTGAAACACTTTGAACAGAAGCGTAAAAGTCGAGATTTGACCAGTCAGCGTAAAATTCGAGAAATGGTGCCGGTCAATACTTAACCGTCATAATGAATTTCCTCTCAAAATTTTTGAATGCTTCTTCATCTTTCCGAGTTTGCATTAATAACGATCAGTTTCCCATAAGGAATATGAAGAGTTGATTTGGTTGTGTATATAAGGAGAAGTCCTTCATTCTTGCTTCTCATCCTTATACTATCATGGCACTAAAGAAAGAAATTAACAAGGAAGAGGCTCCGAGCTCAAGGGTTGATATAGAGACAGAAGTTGGGCGGGCAACAACTTTGTAGAGTGCTTTGGACTGACTCCAGCAGTCTTTAGTCGTATTGATGGTGGTCCCTCAACTGCGTATAAAGGATCAGGAGATGCATAAGCATTTCTTAATCTGATGCGTCGCTCCGGGATCCGCAACATGCACGAGTTAGATGCCTCCCTTCGTCAGCCCAACGAAGGAGAGAAAAAAATAATATTTTATGTAGAAGTGTCGTCTATGTATTGCGACTCTTTTATCTGTAGGAGTCCACTCCCCCCTTTTTATAAATAAAATCTTGATATTGATCTCATCTGTTGGTACATAGAATTGTTCAACACTTCTTTAACTGCATTTACGGTTGTTCATTCCCAAGAGAAACAAAACAACATGTGGCATCTGCCTTGTGGTCACGAGCGCCTTTTTAGTAGGATCTTTCCCGAAATAGACTCATGCCAACCGTTTCCTCAACCCTTATAAATAGCTGAGTTAAAGAATGTTTTATACATTCTCATTCTCATTCTTTCGAAGATAGCTTTTTGCAACTTTTCATTCTCTAGCAAATGATGATGCTTTCCGATGCTGTCTCTCTGCACGCCTGGTAGCACTTTGCAAGATTTCATTTTTCAACAAATGATGATGCTTTTCGATGTTGTTCCTCTGTACGCTCGGTCGACAGACGTTGATTCAACAATTCTCAGTGCCGAATCATCTGACCTTAATGGTAAGTTTAATTCGTAAAACAATCGTCTGCCTTTGAACTTTTTTTTTGTCGAAAACAGATGCCCATGAGTGTAAATCCTTGACAGATGTAGAATCTTATAGGTAAGATGCACGGGTGTAAAAGCCTTGTTGAATAATATGCTCATGAAACATTGGCGTAAAAGCCTTGTTGAATGAGGTGCATATGAAACAATGGCATAAAAAAGCCTTGTTGAATAGGGTGCACATGAGACACGGGCGTAAAAACCTTGTTAAGTAAGGTGCGTGAGCATCAGTCTTTAATTGATCAGTAAGTGGCTGATGATACTTCTGTTGAAAATTTTTCTCTGTTGTTTTCTGCAGAAGCTTGGCTGAAGAACTTTTCCAGAACCGGTATTGGCGACTTTGATGCTGTGAGGAGCATTCTTCTGGCATCTGCATCAGGGAGGTCATGCGCTTTTGATGCGCAAATCAGACAACTTAGAACTTTTCGTGGGATAAAAGGGTCTTCCTCAGATGGTAGGAAGAGCCTTTATACACGGAAAGTTGGATGGTGGAGTCAACTCTATCCCGAGAAATTGGGTAGTAGAGTTCCTTTCACGGCAGGACTAGAAATTGTATCCTAATGCTGGATACATTCCTATCTCCTTTAAAAGGCCGCCACTTTTCCACCAATTGTATTGGCAGCAACACGTCTTCGGGCTGCCATACTCTGGGATTCTCCTCTCGTCTGAGAGAGAAGACCAGAGTTTGATTCCTTCTGTTCTGGTCGCCATTGAGGCTCAGACATTAAGGAATTGACATCAACAACGAATTCGATAAAGAAGATCCAAAGAAGAAATAGATCTCGATTAGGTCATCGTTGTTGTATAGAATAAAAATCCAAGATGTAATAGATTTCTATTATGATTTGTAAGAAAGTCTAAGAAATTTAATAGACTTTTATGATAAAATGAGAATGGAAATGATGAATCTTCTATGCTCAATGATTTGTATCTATCCAGAAATAATATGGACATGATAGATAATAAAGTCCTATTTTCTGTTTAGAGTATACCATACTATCAGAGGTATTATGGACATGACAGCATGTAAGAACTCAAAGAAAAAGTAGATTAATATCTATGCAGAGGTCAAATGGATTTGATAGATAAGAAAAGGAAGCAGATTTAATATTTATTCAGAGGTTATAAGAACGTGATAAATAATAAATCCAATTTTCTATACCAACGGGTAAGATAGAAGATCTAAATTTCTCTCCAAAGAGATGAGTAATCAGCTTAACCATACCTTGGTAGCTGGAGATTAAAAAGACAGATGTCATTGAGGATATATGCCAATATGAAATGAACCGACATAACTTTCGAGAAAAGAAAGAATAATTCAATTCCATAAGTAAATGAATGAATCTGATGTAATAAACGGACAGGCCTTTCCGGGAATGAAAGGTTATTTTCAATTTCAAAGACCGGTTCATTAATAGATCTCTCCTATTAAATATGTGAGAAATCTTTGTAACTTTTCATTCTTATTTCCACTCCTCTATTGAAAATATCTTCCATGGATATGCAACGAAAGAATGAAGTCTCCAAGAAAGTTGAGGACATCATTGAGACGTGTCCCATTGTACCAATTGTATAAGGTCCAACCGAAGTAGGCGAAAGATCTTCTATGCCCAAGCCACCACAAGACATCCTCGCTTTCTTAGTAGAGCCAGGGAAAACTCCTGAAGAAGAAGTACTGAGGATGACTGCCTGCAAGTTTATTTTGAACTCAGGCAACGATGCCTTCGATGCATTGGCCGACTATGTATTTAATAAGGAAGGCAGTGGTCCTCGTCCTTAATCCTTTGTTCAGAACAAAAATAATAATAAAAGAAATTTTATTTTCATTCTGTCCCTTTTTTTTATACGTAGTACTTCTTAAGAAATTTGCTATTGATTGGCATCATGAGTAGATCTCCATTAGGCTTTGATAACCGATAGGCGCCATTAGAAAACACGGTCTCAATTGCATAAGGACCTTCCAATTTCGTTTGGAATTTCCCTTTACTTTTGTGAGTCATAATCATCGGTCTTCGAATGGCTAATACCAACTCGCCAATCTTGAATACCCTCTCTTTAACTTTACGATTGAAAGTTCGAGATATATGGGCTTGATATATCTCAATATGCTGTTGTGCTTGAAGACGCTTCTCGTCCAATCCTTCAAGTTCTTGGAGTCGTAAGCGATCATTGTTCTCTATAGTTAGCTCATTAGCAATAGCTATTCGTAGAGATGGAATCTAGATTTCCAAGAAAAGAACAGCCTCACATCCATAAACCAATAAAAATGGTGTAAAACCAGTAGGAGTCCGGACTGTTGTTCGATAAGCCCATAAACATTCTCCAAGTTTCTCATTCCAATCACGTTCATTAGAAGAGACAAACTTTTTGAGAAGTTTAATGATCGTCTTATTAAAGGCTTCGGCTAAACCATTAGCAGCTGGATTATAAGCCGTAGAAGCCAGATTTTGAATTTGATTCTTATCACAGAACCGATAAAATGCCTGACTGGCAAATTGTGGACCATTATCATGAATTATTCGTCGAGGAATCCCGAAGCGATAAATGACATGATGTTTGATAAAGCTGATCATATTAGATGTTTTTACTTCAGCAAGGAAAACTGCTTCTATCCACTTAGAAAAGTAATCGGTTATAGCTAATATGAACCGATGTCCTTTAACAGAAGGAGGGTTAATAGGACCAATGACATCCATACCCCAAGCTTCGAAGGGCCTAGAAGCTGCTATAGGATGTAGAAATTCAGAAGGTTGGTGAATAAAATCGGCATGAATCTGATATGCTTTATACCTTCTGGCGTAATCCACAGTATCTGCTATCATGGAAGGCCAATAATACCCCATTCTTCGAATGCGATCCTATAATTTTGGACCCGGTTGATGAGCACCACAGACACCATCATGAGCCCCACGGAGTGTCTGTTTAGCTTCACTTTCTGAGAGACAGCGCAGTAAGAGTCCATCATATGAGCGACGATATAACATATGTAAAGATGAATCATAATAGAATCGAAATGATCGTCTTTTAATTAATGCAGCTTCTTTTGGATCTTCAGGTAAAATCCCATGAACCGCGTAATCAATAAATGGAGTTCTCCAATCCCTTTGCTGAGAGCTTGATTCTGTAGTATAACTCTGTTCAATACACAAATTATTCTTGACACAGAATAAATCTCGGTCCAACAGAGTAATTGTATTTTATCTTCGGATTGGAACAGCCAAATCTGCAGCTAGGCTAGAAAGAGCATCACTCTCCACATTCTGAGAATGTGGTACGAATTCAATAAAGAATCCTTTGAATGAAAGGACCAATTCGACTACCACTTGATGATAAGGGATGAGATCAGGATTTCTGACTTCATAAGTCCCTCTAACCTGATTAACAATCAGCTGAGAATCTTCATAGGCTTCCAGGAATTCAATATTCAATTGTTTTGTGACTTGGAGACCAATTAATAGAGCATTATATTCTGCTACATATTGGAGCATGGTTCATTGAGAGAATAGGCACGGTATATGACCATTTTGTTAGGAGAAACCAAGACGATTCCTACCCCAGAGACAATATTACCTTTAGGTCCAACCCGTGATGCTCCGTCAAAATATAATTGCCAAATGTCATTTTTCAAAGTCATATTGCAATCTACAAGTTCATCTAGAATGTCCTCATATAACTTTGATGTTTCAGGTATAGGATGAGCAGCTAAGAAATCAGCTAATGCTTGACCCATCACTGATTTTTGAGGTATATAAACCATGTCATAAGGAGTGAGCAACATCGCCCAGGTAGCTAACCTAGAGTTAAGAATGCTCGGTTTTCTCATCAATACCCGAATGGGATTTATTCTGGAGATGACATGGATAGTCTGTCCTGTCACATAATGTCTTGTCTTTTGGACAGCAAAAACCAAGGCCAGACATTCCTTTTCTACAGGAGTATACCTGTGTTCTGCTCCGACCATCATTCGGCTAAGATAATAAATCGCTTGTTCATGCCCTATATCACTTTTTTGTACAAGAAGAGCACCACGTGAATGATCCAAAGCTCGAACGTATAGCAAAAATGGTCTTCCTATCACTGGAGGTACCAAAACAGGGGGATTTGTAAGGTATTACTTGATGTCATTGAAGGCTTTCTGACATGCTTCATCCCAAACAAATGATACACCCTTCTTTAATAGACGGGAGAAAGGCTGGCATCTTCCAGAGAGATTGGATATGAATCTCCTGATATATACAATACGACCTTAGAAGCCACGGAGTTCTTTTAGATTGCGTGGAGGACGCATTTCAAGAATTGCTTTAACCTTTTCAGGATCAACATGGATACCCTGAGAAGTAATGACAAATCCTAAAAACTTGCCACTGGAAACCCCTAAGAAAGACTTAGTAGGGTTCATTTTCAAATGATGTTGGCGCATCAGTTCAAATACTGTCTTCAAGTCTTGAATGTGATCATCTTTTGATCAACTCTTAACAGCAATGTCATCAAAATAACATTCTACTGTCTTTCGTAGATGTTCATGAAAGATGTTGCTCATGGCCCGTTGATATGTGGCACCAGCATTTTTAAGACCAAACGGCATCACCGTATAGCAGTAAACCCTAAGGGGTGTACGAAAAGCAGTATGCTTCTCATCTTCTGGATGCATCTTAATTTGATTATATCCTGAGAATCCGTCCATGAAAGACATGAGTTCAAAACCATATATATTGTCTATCATGACATCAGTAATTAGAAGTGGAAATTCATCTTTTGGACAAGCTGCATTAAGATCTCAAAAATCTATACAAACTCGAACTTTTTCGTTCTTCTTTATAACAGGAACAATGTTGGCAACCCAATCAGGGTGTTGTTCTTCACGAACAAAACCATACTGTTTTTCATAAAGAAATTCTCTTTATTTGTTGTGTTTCTGGGAAAATTACAACTGTAGAAATCCGATCTAGAAGACGATCGCTTTATCCCTTGGACTATGCGAAGAAAAAAAGCTTTCAAAATTTTGACAGTAGATATCAATGTATCTGTACAATGAATGAGAAAAAGAACTCTATTTATAGAGTCAAAAATAATAACTGAAAAGATAACTGTCTTCACAGCCTGTGCTTAGTTGAAAACCACGCAGGATTTAACATACGCAAGACTGTGAACAGTTACTGGACGTGGCCTGTAACTGTTGGACACATGGCAATCATGCATGAGTCGTGTGCAAGTTACAGGACACGCAGGCGAGAGATCAGTGGCATGGCTGCCACGTACTCCAATTTGATGAAATCCACGGAGACTTGTTGAAGACGAAATCCACGCGAACTCGGTGTAGAAAGCTTCAAAGTCCACGTAAACTTGGGGCAGGAAGCTTCAGGATCCACGCAGACTTCGAGGCAAAGAACTCAAAAATCCATGCAAACTTGAGGAAGAAAACTTCAGAATCCACGCAAACTTGAGATAAAGATCACAAATACACGCAGACTTGAGATAGAACTGCCAGCTGTCTTGATTCGGCGTGTCTTGACTGACACAAAATCTCTGACAGTGATTGCTTTGTCAGTCGCATTAAATGACAAAAAACCCTTTTGGTACGCCAACTCGACGAAGGCTGAGTCTTGCTGAAGAAGATTTCGAAAATCACGCAATAGACGGCGATGATCTCTCGAAGTCTGCGCATACGTGGCATACGAAGAGACATTCTTCGACTGTTGTACTGTCAGTCATAATTACTCTCTGACAAATGATGAGCTGTCTCCCCAGCGTGATTTGTTTATATTGTCTGGATCAACTGAGCGTGGCTTTTGACTCTGTCTTGATCAACTCAGCGTGACTTTCATTTTTGAGGCCTACAAAATCCCCTTCAAAGTTTTCGAAAAATGATAAATTATTTCGAAATACTTTGAAAATAGAGATGATAAAATGGATTTAGTCACGCTGAGATGACTTCAAAATGAGAGATTTACTCCGAGATGTTTAGACTGTTGGGATTCTGTGCTGTTACGATCCCGTGCAAATCTCCAAATATCGAGGCAATAATGACTTGACCGTCATTTAGAATTCTTTATGAGCCTATAAATAAGCCATAGATTACTTCTTTCTTTCTTTACTTGCGTTTGAAAGAGAGAACCCACAGAAGAGAACTTCATCTTCCCCGACGAACTCCTTCCTCTCCGACTTCTTCTTCTACTTTTTCTGCAGCAATGGCTCCCAAAAAAGCTGATGTTCAGGCCAAGGGGAAAGCCCCTGCGACTTCGTCGCGTGCCACAACTGACAGACTTCCTCGACAAGAAGTCCCGCGAGCTCCTATGCATCGTAAGTGATGGAAGAACACAAACTGTCGAAGACGATGAAGATGAACTCCACATAGAATTTTTTAGGATCTTAAGATATTAGACTTCAGAAATATATCCCCCCTCCTTAGGACAAAGGATATTTAATAAAGTATGCCCCCTCTTTAGGGTCGGCCATACTTCACATCTTCGTGTTTACGAAGCTCTGTGTAAAGGAGCATGGTTCTCATGATTCTGCGTGACTTTTTACGTTGGCAGAAATGTCCATGTTGAAATAGTCACACAGCTTTCAGGATGACGCTGTGTGATTTTTTTCACATGTTGACAGAGATGTCAATGTTAACTTATTCACGCAGGCTTCTGAGAGTCATCTTCTGGATAGATTAGTCTTGATCTGTCAGCGTGTTTTTTTTGTCATTTCTATTTAAATGTGATTCTGGCAAATGATGCGTGACTTTCATCCTAATCTGTCTGAGCTTTGCGTGAATTAATCATCCACGTGAATAAATCACTCAGCATGTCACAGTAATATATCCATGTGGAGTCTGCGTGACTTTTGAATTTTTCTTCAAATACTGTAATACACGCATAGACATAGGTATATCTGACTTTGTCTTCTTGTCATTTTCTGCAGTGAACATCCGAAGCGAAGAAGCAGATTTTGAGGGGTGCTTGAGTATTTCATTTAAGCATGATCTATCTCATATAACATTCCCTCATTTTGATCTTCCTGAAGCAAGACTATCACTGTTGGCTAATCAAGACCACACAACTTTACTCTGCTTGATGAATGGACAACCTTTCCAAAGTCTAGATCTGGTATCCCATAAGAAACCAGCATTCTTGTTCGGAGATGCTATAGCACAAAAATCTCAGCCAAAGGGCATTAGGGAGAAGGTGTGCTTCTGCTTTGAGGGGGATGTGAAACAACCCATATATTGGCCAAAGGTTTCCCGGGGCTTGTCAATCATGAGACTTATGCATGCCAGCTATCCGAGAAAGATATCTTGGTATTTGACTGAATATCAGCAGGCGAAAGTAAGCCGTATTATTTACAGGAAAGAGGGATTTTTCAGTGCCCCGGAGGATCATGTATCAGTGTTTCGGGGTCTGAAGCCTGGATGCATACCACCTGAAGACTCAGCCATATTAATGCCGTTTAGGATGCCCGTTTTCATAAACGAATTCATGTCCAACAAGAATGCATTCTATCCGACCGATTCGACGCCAAGGATGAATGGTCTAATGAATCAGGAGAATGTGAGATGGAGGATTTTAGTCCACTGGGCTTTAGACAATTTTGAAACTGAGCTGAAGAAGATAAATCTCTATGATGCCGTCGTCAATTCATCCTACGGCTTCAAGCCTAACCCTTTTCTGTTCCTGGCTTTGGTTGAGAGGTACAACCATAGGACGGGGACCTTTATGACCCCAAAAGGGGAGATGGGCTTTGCCCTTCACGAGATGGAATACATCTCACACCTGCCTTCAGGCTCAATGCCGTATGAAGAGTATGTTCCTACGACAGAAGAGCTGAACTTTCTGTCAGAACAGAACCCAGAGATGGTACATCTGTTTGAAGAGATGATGTGCCATTTTGGCACATGTACTCTATATTATTAGGGTTCCAAAGATGAAGCCGGTAACCACATACAGAAGTGGATGTCATACCTTTTCATGAATCGTGAAAAGGATGAGAAGAAAATAAATGAGAAGAGGTGGTACCAGATTAGCAACTTCAAGCCTCTTTCTGAAAGTGAAATCACTTATCTGTTGGAGAAATATGATTACAAAGATTTCACTATCACTGAAGACTGGTACGAGTTCAAAGCTGGAACCACTTTCAGCTCTTATGTGAGGCAGAGTAGCAAGAGTCTGTCGAGGAACGGTCATCTGGCCGGATTCCTATCCCTGTGGTTAAGAAGATTCATTGTTCCTGGCTCCAGCTCCTTGGACAGGATACACAGAGGCGTTATCTTTGCGGCGGTGCGCCTTATGTATGGTTATAAGTTGGATTTATTATCGGCGATGACCTGTAGACTGAATGCAGGTCTTCGAAATTTTGTGACTACCATGCTGTCTGCTCAGAGGCTGATGACTGAAGAATTTCCAAGGATAGAGATGCCTTTCACATTTTTATATGGTTGGCTTCTCCTTCATCATGATGGTCTGATACCTCCAGGGGCAGGAGGGAGTAGCAGTCTTTTTCTGGAGAGGTATTCTGGAGAGACATTCTGGAAGGTTCATACCCTCCCAGAATACAGAAATGTCTTGAATCGGGCATCATATTGGTCGATCCAATGTGTCCCTCCACCATCGGGCTATGAAAATATGCCTTTAAATATGATGGACGGAGATATGGGAAACCGGCTAGATGATGTAGCCTTCCAATGGTTACAGAGGATCCGGCCTTCTCATCTAGTATACCGTCACGAAGAAATGGCATATCTGGAACCATATTTACCAAGCCGATTTGCCAGACAATTCGGGTATGACCAACTCCACGTTGGGAACGCCACTACTTGTTTATCTGCTCGTGGAGGACTCATCGACGGAGCTCGAGCTTGGAGATATTTTGCGGCTAGAGATACAAAGGTCGTATTCTCTATGCTTAATCATTTGTCTAGGTCGGGGCCAAAGATGCTTTATACGTATGCACGCTTCTATGTGTCGTCGAGCACCTTTAGACCGAGTTTCAATCTGAAGACCTTTGTTGCAGAGGATGATCCAGCTCCATCGAAGAGGTCAAAGAAGAAAATTGTTATTCAGCACTTTCCTTCAGAACCCGAGGATGAGACAACAGAAGTTGATCCTTCCTATGAATTATTCCAGGAAGGAAATTTCCCTGATGAGGTTCTTCCTCCTATATTTATATCTCTTTCCAAGAGGAAGAGAAGTGACGAATCTGAGACTGTCTCCAAGAGGAGTACTAGGTCTCAAACATCCAAGAACAAGAAGAAAGGGGTCTCGGTGACTGCTACTTTATCTTTGGGCGGTATCTCAGTTGATGAAGACGATGCTGCTGATAGGGACGAAGAGACCGATGAAGACGACGCTCCTTTAATAAGGAGGTCAAGAGGCAAATATGTTAAGAAGTCTGTCAGCAAAATTAAGGGCAATAAACTCCTAGAGACGATCATGAGTGGAGGAGCTTTGCCGGAAATCAATGAAGCAGCTTCTACTGAGAAGACCGAATCTGATGATATTCACCTTGCAACAGCTTCAACTGAACAGACTGAAGTAGAGTCTGTTCAAGTTCAGGAAACAACTGCTCCCACCACAAGTGGAGTAGCTATTGAACCCTCGGAGACGAGGATAATCCCATTTGAGCATGGGACAGAAGGCGTCATTCAAGCACTGGATGACCAGATTGATTACTCTGAAGAAGCAACAGTTCCGGAAGAAGCTATCAAACAGCCAGAAGTTCCTGAATTTCAAGCTGAAGAAAACATTTCTTTGGCCAGAGGCGAAGAAGACGTGCCGGCGTCTGAG
Source organism: Iris pallida (assembly GCA_029216955.1). Lineage (NCBI taxonomy): Eukaryota > Viridiplantae > Streptophyta > Magnoliopsida > Asparagales > Iridaceae > Iris > Iris pallida. The sequence continues at coordinate 12,462,717 of JANAVB010007397.1, forward strand.
CTATCAGCTGCTGATAATCTGTTAAATAATGTTTGTCAAGATATCATTCTTCGACCCGATATTCCAGAGACAACTGAACCGACAGCCAATACTGAGCTTGCTATCGTCATTGTTCCAGAGACTCATGAAGATGTAAATATCATTGATTCTGAATCAGAAGCTCATCCTGAAGACGAAGAAGAAGAAGAAGCTGAAGGAGGAGAAGACTGGCATGCTGACACTTCAACTCCTTATGATGCGGATAAAGTGAAGGAGAACAGAATAGATTTTAGCCCTGAACCTGTTCAATCACCAAACAATGCTGTAGCACCCAGTAATTCTGGAGCTGGAAGCAGCCATATAAAGCAAGTATCGGATACAGTCATGGACCGGCTGCGAGAAGAAGCAAAACTCCCTCCACATACTGAATATGAACCTCAGCCAGGTAGAACTTTATTTTAGATTCTGTTTCCGCTGTTTCTCTGCCTTTAAATGCTGATCATATTTTTCTTTAATTGTAGGAACAGCTGCAGCAATAAGCTCGACTCATGCTCCGCTTATCCAAGCTGATACTGATGAAGGGAGTTCACACTTGCCAACTTCTCCTGTCGCACATACTTCTGTTCCGAGGACAGAGAATATTCAAGCTTCTTTTTCCATGATGACAGCAACTCCTGGATTTGAGACTGGGCTAGCAAGAACCCTGGGAATGTATCCGGAGATCATTTATTCATATTTAGATACATATTCCAGACGATTCTTGAAGGATAAAGCTATGTCCTTTTCTGATCTCAGAACTATGGTCAAATTCCCACTGATGGCGCTGCGACATGCTGGTTGTGCATCTCAGTGCATCTTCTTCGAACATCTCCTGGATGAGTTAGAGGTAACTATCCGAAAATACTGGGAGACTAAGAAGGAGGACATTCAATCTTTGACTGTAGCTGAGATTGAGCAACTAGAGAATGAAGTACGGTCTCAACAGGCAGCTTTTGAAGCATTTCTTGCCTCTTCTACTGAAAAATTAGTAGAAAAGGGCGAAGAAATATTAGCTGCTCGTCAAAGAGTAGAGCTTTTAGAAAAAGACAACACATCCAAGACTGAAGAATTGAAGAAGTTGAAAAAGGAATTAGCTCGTCTTCAAGAGCGTATTGCTGTCATGGAAATAAAACAAGCTGAGGTTGCTACGGCTTATATCTTTGAAGCCGAACGTTACGAGATTCTTCAGAAGGAACGGAAACAGATGCAGGCGGAACAGATTGAAGAAGCCAATCGTCGCCAGTCTGCCATCATTACTTTTGATAAACAGAATGTTACAATTGTAGCAGCAGAAAGAGTTAGAAAAACTCATGAAGAGAAACTGAATGTTGTTCTAGATCGTATTAGGGAGCTGATAACTCCAAGCAAGTGAATTCCTCCCCTTTTTTTTATTTTCACTTTTACTTGTATTCCATGTTTTGATTATGAAATGACAACAAATGAAAGTTTTTGATCTGACTTTTGGTTTTGCTGTTTTAATAATGATAGATTCATAGAAAATATGTTCAGAGGTAAATGTTACATGACATATTTCAGTAGAATAGAATATACAAACGAACTTTGTAATTCTATCAAATGATATTAAACCAGAAATGATCTTAGTTTAATACTGATTGGAAAAAATAGAATTCAGACATAAAAATATCTTTGAACTCAATTTTTTATGATCTTTAGACTCGAAAATCAAAAGACTAGATGAATGAACGGGTTAACCGTCAGATTATAATGAACGGGCGAACCGTCGGATGGATGAACGGATGTACCGTCAGGCATTAATGAACGAATAAACCGTCAAATGAACGGATGAACCGTCAAATATGAATCATTTTTCAAAACAGTCAATAGAAACCATATTGGAAGATAGAAGGTTGCAATAGAAGTCACCGATACTCGTATCGGAATCCCAAGAAGTGGTACTAGAAGAATCAGATCTCTTATCTTCGTCAGACTCAGGATCTTCATGGATAATATTGATGAAAGGAGTAGGAGCAGTATAACCCAATCCGTATTTCGTCCTTCCATATTTCAAAGAAGGAATCCGGACAGGTATTTTTCTTCCTTTTCCATTATTGAGGCCAGTCCTGAAGTCATAGCCCATATTTTTGATGATGTCTCTAGATTGCTGACTATAACGACGTAGTTGTAATCTTCCAGTATCATCATTTTTGTCATCATCTTCAAGATCAGAAGGATTTTGAGGCCCTTTGTAGAAGAATATTGGAATGTCTCCTGGCTTTCTGCTGGGAACTAGAAAGTATGAAGATTGTACAGGTTCTAGAGATACATCTGTATGAACAGTCTGTACAACTCCTATGGTTATTGTGTTCAAGTCATCTAACAGATGTAAATAACTATGAACATAATTACACACATCAACGTACTATAAAGGTGGAGACTTTTCATTAAATATAAAAGCAGCAATATTTACATTGGGAGAAGGCTGAGCCTTAGAGATTTTAGCCAAGTCAATGATTAAAGGGGAGAAGAAGAAGAAGCTTTGTTTCGATTAAGATCGATAACAAATGGCTCAGAAGAGGTGAGCTCCCTTGAAGTTTGAGTAGGAAGAGTAGTCCGCCCTCCAACTGGAATTAGCAGAGCATCTTGTGAAGGTACAGGAACTGTAGTACGCCCACTGACAGGAATGATCAGTGTATTTTGAGTAGATGACTGAGGTAACGGAGAGATCCGTCCACTCACTGGAATGATGAAAGAATCTTCTCCAGAGGGTTTAGGAGATGGTTGCTGAGTAGTTCGACCTTTAACAGGGATTATTAAAGTCTCACTTTGTGCATCTTCTTTCTCCATAGCTTGTATGATCCTTGTATACTCTTCTTTGTACATTCGGGAATCGTTGAAATAAGCTTCAACCCCATGGAAGGGATTTATATCAGCAATTTCTTTTTGTACTCTTCCATTGTTATCAATGTATTTAAAACATTGATGAAGAGTAGAGGGCACCACATTATTTTTATGAAGAAAAGGCCTCCCCAGAAGAAGATTATAGGATCCCGCGATCTCGATCACATAGAAAGTGACTTTAGATCTGAAATCGCCTATCTGAAGCTTCAGATGAATCTTTCCCAAAGGCTCACTTCGGCTTTGATTGAATCCCAAGATAGCAGTAACCGTCTTGGAGAGCTTTTGAAGAGGGATTTTTAGTTCATCCAACAAACTCTTTGGCATTATGCTTATAGCAGACCCTGGGTCAATAAGGATACAATCTATCTTCATCGTATCAATATAACCAGTGTAGTAGAGAGGTCGGTCATGTCGATTATCCTCCAGTAACATGTCATCTTGTGTAAAGGTGATATTTGGAATAATCTCCAGTACACTGTTGCAATGTAAGCAAGTGGCAGGTTCCGTATCCGGCTTCTTCAATTGTGCAAGACATGAGTCAGCTTGTAGAAGTGCTTCACTTAACGTCTCCCGAGTCTCTTTGGAAAGACGTAGAAGTTCAAAAAGGGACATTCTAGCTGGAGTATTAGCAAGTTGAGCCAAAATGTCGAAGTTGTAAGGCTTCTGAAGTCCAAGAGGAGAAGACTTCTTGATTGGCTTATCAAACCGAGCCTGTTGTTTGCCTTTCTCCAGAGCCGTAGGCTTGGGAGGAACAGGTTCAGTAGATGATTCTTCTTCAGGAAGAACATTAGAAGCATTTTTAGCATCTGAAGGGATATCAGTAGGATCTTCAGGATTTTTAGAATAATCCTTTAGGTAAGGTTTCCCCGTTCGAGTAGCACTAACAAGTGCTTCTTCTTTGTCTTTTGGCTCTGTGTCAGAGGTAGACCCAAGAGAAGTCATATGACATGACTTGATCTTTCCGGCCTTCTTAGATTTTTGAGAAGAAATCTTTTGAGGAGAAGGCGATTCAAAATCTGCCACTAGATCAGGATGGATCCACATGATTTCCCCTGTTTCCAAAGTGATTGGCACTAATCCTTCAGACTGTGGAGGAGGAAGATTCACTATGTCAAGAGTTGCCTTGGGAATAGGAACAATCCCACTTTCAAGGAGTTGAGGAGGGAAATTTCCAAATTGCATGGAGACGACGTTGGAGGTGACGGTCTTCTCTTTTGGAGTAAGAGAGATAGCTCCAGATTTAATCGTTTCTTGGATCTTTCCTTTCAATACATAACATGTACCAATTGTGTGACCCAGCATTCTGTGATATGGACAGTATTTAGGATGATCTGTCTTACCAGCTTCATCAGGTTTCTTGATCTCTGGTAATTGTATTTTATTACCTTTCAGCAGACATTCAAAGATACCAAGGACATCGTCGTCATCAAGAGAATATTCTTCTCTGGGGCGAGGTGTTCTTGATTGTTGAGTTGTAGAGGCAGGAGTTTGAACATTTGATGCATCTTTGCTCTGAAGATTAACTTCAAGAGTTTCTTTTCCTTTGCGAGCATTATTTTTATTGTTAGCACCTTGTCCTGTTTCTTTAGGAGTCATCTGCACTCCTAAACCTTTGAAGGTTTCAGCACTAATTTCTGCAGCTTTGGCACTGACTATGAAGGAAGGCCAATCTTGAAATTGAGTGGACCCTGTCCACATACTGATGATTGGCAACAAGTTTGATTTGCACGTGTCAATGGTGACAGTATCAGGAGTTCCAAGAGGCATCTTTAAAGCTTCTCTTCGAAACCGTTCAATGTATTCCTCTGTAGATTTATTATTTTTCTGCTTGATTCTAATAAGAGCAGACATAGTCATGTCATTAAGCCCTTCATAGAACCTTTCAAGAAACATCTGTTTGAAACCAGCAAATGAAGTAATACTCCCATCTGGGAGACTTCTATACCATTCATAAGCTGTTCCCTTGAGACATCCAATAAATACCCGAGTAAGGAGGGCATCACTTGGTTGTAGTTGATCAGTCATCATTTCAAAGTGATTGATAAACTGACTTGGAGAAGTGGTTCCATCATAGAATGAGATAGTAGGAGGCTTGTATTTAGGAGGATATGATACTTGCTTCCATTCTATCGGATAAGGCTGCTTGATGCCTAACCTTTGTAAACCATCCTTCTGTTTGAATGCCTCGAATTGAGTTTTGAGATTCTTCAATTCTTCAGAGACAACTCCCGAAGATTGTGGAGTTGTGGCTTGTAGAGAATAGTTGGGAGGAGGAACAGCATTGTAAGCACTACCCCCAGCTCCAGAGAGACTAGAATTTGGTTGAGCTGGTCCAGGAGTATTGGATTGTACTGCTGGAGGAACTTGTACTGGACTTATATCAGTATCAACTGGTATGGCATCTGATACAGTCTGTCGATTTTGCAACTGAGCTGTCATGAGTTCATACATCGACTTCATTGTGTCAGTCATAGACTTTATTTGCTGTTCCAAAGAAGCAATTCTTTGATCTTGAGGAGTCAAGGAAGAAGAAGGTTCATCAGTATTCCCATCAACCATGTAAGTCGTGACTGTATGAGGGATTATTGATGAACTAGTGGATGTTGTATACTCTGAATCATTGCTTCGTGTATCAAAGTCAACTATAGGAGAATTACCCCCAGTAGGAAGAGGTGGGAAGTTAGATTCTCCAAGAAATTCAGAATCAATTTCAGGAATCAAATTTCTTTGACTAGAAGCCAGGACTCTTGCTCTGGTGTTTCTATATACTCCATCTGGACTATCAACTCTACCCCCGGTGTCCCGAGAAGTCATGTTGACAGAGGCAAACAAAGGCTCATCTTCATCAGGCATAGGTTCATAATGAATCCTATTGAAGACAGACTGTCGTTTATTTTGACATCTGTATTGCATTGTGACTCTTGGCTGGAAGTCACATTCATGATCACCATGGTCTTGAACTGTTGATTGACATCTACACTGAATTATGACTCTTAGATAGAAGTCACATTCAGCATGTTCCTTTGATATAGAATTACTCCTTCTCTTCTGTTGAAGATATTCCCGTAAATCTGTTTGTGAAGATTGAGGAGTATACTTCCTGTTCTTGGGTCTTGATGGCTCTTGATTATACAAAGAGTGATTAATGTGAGCCACATAATTTCTTGCATACTCTGTATCTGGATTTTTTATCTTTATATCCAATTGGTATGGTTTCTTAACACCAGAAGTGCTGGGTTTTGTTCTTAAATCAGTGGAAGGTAACACATTAATTTTGGAAACATGGAGTTTTCCTTCCATTGATCTGGATATTTGCAGAGAAGGAAGAGTTAAACCACTCCCTTGATTAGGAGTTGGTAACAGACCCTCTTTAATGGACAGATTATGTGCCCAATTTGAAGAAATCAAAGAAGAAGACATTAAGGAATGTTTCTTCTTAGACTCATTCAGATTTTGAGACATAGAATGTCCAGAAGGAAGAGTAGTCAAAAGACCATCTCCTTTCCTTTGACTAACAAAAGTATCAGTCAAAGCTGTTCCTGAAGTAAAAACTACAGAAGCAGAAGAAACAACTAAAGAGTTATTCCTTTTCGAAGGGACTTTGTGTGGAAGACCACCCCCAGTTCTAGTAGAACTCGGTGAAAAAGAAGAGATAACTAAGGAGCTATTCTTCTCTGATGAAATACACGCTGAAACAGATTTGGCTAAAGAACCAGAGCTGTTAGCGTGACTTTTGATTTTAGAATTACACGCTGGAACAGATTTGGCTAAGGAGCCAGTACTGTCAGCGTGACTTTTGAATGTGGGATTGCACACTGGAATAGATTTGGCTAAGGAGCCAGTACTATCAGCGTGACTTTTAGAGTTGAATTTGCACACTGGAACAGATTCGGCTAAGGAGCCAGTACTGTAGCGTGACTTTTAGAGTTGAATTTACACACTGGAACAGATTCGGTTGAGAAGCCAGTACTGTCAGCGTGACTTTTAGAGTTGAATTTGCACGCTGGAACAGATTCGGCTAAGGAGCCAGTACTGTCAGCGTGACTTTTAGAGTTGAATTTGCACGCTGGAACAGATTCGGCTAAGGAGCCAGTACTGTCAGCGTGACTTTTAGTTACTGTCATCTTCGAGCGCACAAGAGTGTGCGTGCTTGCAGTAGAGTTCTTGCCAGTGTTAGGAGTAGACACTGTGGCAGAGACTTCACCATTGACTGCCAACTGATTCTTAGAGACATAGATAAAGTGTTCCTTCGACTTGGCAGTGATGATGGAGGCTGGAGTGGGCTTGCCACCCTTAGCCCGCTGCATTTCTTCATAGACGAGTTGATCGAATTTGATCGTCATCACCTTCTTCGTCGAGCCGATTGACGAAGTGTCGCATTGAGTTGTTACCATCTCAGAAGAGGAGATGGTTTTCCCCAGCAGAGTCGCCAATTTGTTTTCCATAAAGAAATTCTCTTTATTTGTTGTGTTTCTGGGAAAATTACAACTGTAGGAATCCGATCTAGAAGACGATCGCTTTATCCCTTGGACTATGCGAAGAAGAAAAGCTCTCAAAATTTTGACAGTAGATATCAATGTATCTGTACAATGAATGAGAAAAAAAACTCTATTTATAGAGTCAAAAATAATAACTGAAAAGATAACTGTCTTCACAGCCTGTGCTTAGTTGAAAATCACACAGGATTTAACATACGTAAGACTGTGAGCAGTTACTGGACGTGGCCTGTAACTGTTGAACACATGGCAATCATGCATGAGTCGTGTGCAAGTTACAGGACACGCAGGCGAGAGATCAGTGGCATGGCTGCCACGTACTCCAATTTGATGAAATCTACGCAGACTTGTTGAAGACGAAATCCATGCGAACTCGATGTAGAAAGCTTCAAAGTCCACGTAAACTTGGGGCAGGAAGCTTCAGGATCCACGCAGACTTCGAGGCAAAGAACTCAAAAATCCACGCAAACTTGAGGAAGAAAACTTCAGAATCCACGCAAACTTAAGATAAAGATCACAAATACACGCAGACTTGAGATAGAACTGCCAGCTGTCTTGATTCGGCGTGTCTCGACTGACACAAAATCTCTGACAGTGATTGCTTTGTCAGTCGCATTAAATGACAAGAAACCCTTTTGGTATGCCAACTCGACGAAGGCTGAGTCTTGCTGAAGAAGATTTCAAAAATCACGCAATAGACGGCGATGATCTCTCGAAGTCTGTGCATACGTGGCATACGAAGAGACATTCTTCGACTGTTGTGCTGTCAGTCATAATTACTCTCTGACAAATGATGAGCTGTCTCCCCAGCGTGATTTGTTTATATTGTCTGGATCAACTGAGCGTGGCTTTTTACTCTGTCTTGATCAACTCAGCGTGACTTTTATTTTTGAGGCCTACACACACGTGATCAGCTTTTTGACTTCTGCTTCAATTGCATCCATCATATCTGGTCGAAAATACCGTTGCTGTTATTTTACAGGCTTAACATTAGGAAGAATATTGAGTTTATGAGTAGCAACTTTGGGATCTAGAACTGGCATATCCTCATAACTCCATGCAAAAATATCAATATATTTTTTGATCAGTTTTATCAATTCTTCCTTTTCATCATCAGAAAGATTCTTACTGATGAATATTGGTTTGGGCATAGCTCCATCTCCAACGTCAATCTGGACAATCTCGTCCTCTTTAGGTGGTTGTCGTTGAGTGTCCATCTGTTGAGCCCAAGGATCATTCTCAAATGGCTCAGATTTACTATCAATTTGAACCATGTAAGCTAAAAATATTTGCTCAGATTCATCATAATAGTCTCCTTTAACACACGAGGAGTAAGAAATATCGGATTCAATGAATTGGACTTCTTCTGAATCTGATGATTGTGAAGAGCTAGAAGAGAATTCTTCTTGAATATCATTATTAAACATATGGGACGGATCATATCCCAATCCATGACGAGTTTTCTGGTAAAACGGATCACCACATAATGGTAGTCGTCTACCTTTGCCTTGATTGAGACCTTGCATAGTCTTCAAATCATATCCCATGTTCTGGATAATCTTGAGAGATTGTTGACTATATTTGTCAATTCGGATTCTTCCTTTATCTTTATCTCTCAAATCATCTGTCTGAGCAACAGGGATATTTCTAGCCAGGCCAAACACAATTTGGCGCTTGTTTTTCTTATCAGACGGAACCACGAAATAAGATTCTTTGTGACGTCTATAAGTTACACAAGCTTGTGATGAAGCGGCTATAGGAAGAAGATATAGAGAAGATGTTAGAAACCTTTGAGCATAAGGTCCAACATCGACATGAGGAGGAAAAGAATTTTCCTTATTGTCAATGTATAAGGTTTCCTCTGTGTCTATGTCGTCTTTATATTGACGACTTTGATTATCCGAAGATAAAGTCATTCTTTCAATAAACTTGACAGCTATATACTCGAAAAGAAAATCTTCATTGATATCAAAAAGTACAGAATGATCAATATTTACATCATTTATAATTTGACTGCTACGCTTTGGATTAATCACAAGTGGACTATCATCCGTCTTCTGCGTAGATTTGCCAAGATTGACAATCAATAGGGGGTTCTGGATCATTCGTACGAAATGTACGCCCTTTAACTTTGATCACAAGAGATTAAACTTGGCTTTTAGCAGGAACATTCACTGATTCCTCAGATGAAGCTTGAGTTCTTCTTTTAACCTTGATCATCAAAGGTTGATTGTTGACAAGTTGGGGTTGGATTCGCCCTTTGACTTTGATATTCAAAGGTTGCTCTTCTGGCGGATCTTCGTTACTAGACTGATCTTCAGCAGATGATTGATCTTCAGCCATATCTGATATCTCTTTCACATGCTCTTGTTTGTAAAGCCTTGAGTCAGAAAAATAGGCTTCGACACCCTTGAAAGGGTTGATGTCAGCAAACTCAGTCTTTACAACCCCTTGGGGATTCACATACTTGAAGCATTGGTGGAGAGTTGAAGGCACGATGTTATGCTCATGTAACCATGGTCTTCCAAGAAGAATATTATAGGATACGTCTGAGTTAATAACATAAAATATTGCCATAGTTCGAAGATCACCAATCTGAATCTTCAGACGAATCTTCTCCAGTGGTTTGCTCTTTCCAGAGTTGAAACCAACTATTGTGGTACTAGTGTAAGTCAGATCACTAGTAGGAATCCTCAATGGTCTTAGCATACTTTGAAGAATTATGCTAATAGAAGACCCAGGATCAATGTAAATTCTGTCAACTTCAATGGATTCAATATACCCAGTGTAACACAAAGGCCTATCATGCTTGTTATGCTTCAACAACATATCTTCTTGTGTAAAGGTGATGTTGGGAATTGCTTCCATCATACTATGACATTGTGGGCATGAAACTGGTATATTGTCAGGAGTTTTGAGTTGAGCTAAGCAGGAATCAGCTTGCAGCAAAGCTTCACTCAAAGTTTTGCGACTTTCTTTAGAAAGGCGAAGCAACCCGAAGATAGATAATCTAGCCGGAGTATTAGCTAACTGGGCTAGAATATCAAATTTATAGGGTTTCATCACTACCCCCTGACTGGAAGTAGACTTCAACGGGACGTCACAGCGTACCGCTTTTTGTTTCCCCTTTTCAACCATAGCAAGAGCAAGAGACGGTTGAGTTGATGGTGTTTCAACATTTTCAGCTTCTTTGGAGGATCCCTCATAATCTTTGTGGTACTCTTTTCCAGATCTTGTACCAGCAAAAGTTTCTTCTTCAGACTCAGAAGAAAGAAGTACCATATTGCAGGATTTAATCTTCCTTTCCTTAGCCTTCTTCTTGTGAGGATTGTTATGAGGAACCTCAGAACCCAATCCAACAGTAGATTTTTGACTTTGAATTTGTAAAGGAAGTCGTATTCCTTTATCATAATTCAAACCTTCTCCCTTTTGAAAGTCATAACCCATCTTCTTCATGAGTAGGATAGATTGCTAACTGTATAAGTGAGTAGGCAGTGGACTTTCAACAGGTGGTTCCATAGAGGAAGAAGAAGAGATCTCTGTGACTACAGGAGAATAAAGAATAACTGTCTCTGTAGCTACAGGAGGAAAATGATTCGGGATATGAGGAAAAATCCCTGTAGGAGCCTTTTCATAAGCAGTGAAGACTTGTTGTGCCCTGTATAAGGGAATACTATTCATGGCTAGCCACTGCTGATGAGTAAGCTTGAGCTTGGCAGGAGGAGCCAGACTTGGAGGACATATGTTCAATCCTCTTAGTCTATCTTCCAAAGGAATACCATCCCATAGATGATCCAAATCATCAGGATCTGGAATAACATGAGAAATCATGTTACAGGTTTTGACTTTCTTACCTTTCTTGGATTTTGAAGTTTTACCTTCATCTTCCATTTTAGGTACTAAGTCAGGATGTACCCACATAATTTCACCATTCTTTAATGTAAGAGGCAACAATCCTTCATTTTCCTCCCTGGCAGGCGAGATATTCACAATCTTCATCGTTGCCTTCGGAATTGGGATAATTCCATCTGGTATTTATTGTGGGGAAAAATCTCCAAATTGAAGAGAAACCATATTGGTTATAACCGTATGGTCATCATTGGTTAAAGCAATAGCACCAACATTTATCAGCTCTTGGATTTTCTTCTTCAAAACATAGCAAGCACTGGTAGGATGATTAATGTATCTATGATAGATACAATATTTAGGATTGTCAGTCAGATTCACCTCATTAGGCCTCTTTGGCTCCGGAATCTGGAGTTTGCCACTCTTCATCAGACATTGGAATATCCCTGGGATATCACTTTCGTCAAAAGAGTATTCTTCTTTTGGCCTGGAAGATTCTTGATTATTCGGCGTCGTTTTATTCTTGGAAAGATTGACCATAAGAGTGTCTTTTTCTTTCATATTACGATTGCCAAAATTATTACCAGGATTACTTTTCTTTCCTTTATCCTCAGAGGCAAAAATCATCCCATATTCACGAGCCAACCTACCATTGGTCTCGGCAGAAACTGCTGCTATGATAAACAAAGCCCAATCTGTGAATTGGGAACCCGTGAAGACAGCGATGGATGGTCGCAGATTCATCTTACATGTATCAATCAGCGCTGAATCTGGCATACCAGGGGCATCTTTAAAGTCGCCTGTCGAAAACGTTCAATGAACGTCCGAGTATCTTCTTTCTCCTTTTACTTAATTTCTATTAAGGAGGACATGTTCATGTCCATACCTCCTTCATAGAAACAGGAGAGAAATATTGCCTTAAATTCGTCAAAAGACGAAATGCAATTGTCGGGTAAACTACGATACCAGTCGTAAGCTGAACCCGTCAAGCATCCAATGAATACTCTAGTAAGAAGAGCATCATTTTTCTGCAAATGTACAGTCATAATATCAAAGTAATTGATATACTGACTAGGAGAAGCCTTTCCATCAAACAATACCATTGACTGTGGCTTGAATTTTGGTGGAAAGGGTACATCATTCCAATGAGGAGGATAAGATTGCTTAATCCCTAACCTCTGGAGTTGATCCTTTTGCTTCAAAACTTCAAACTGTGCTTTGAGCGCACGTACTGCTTGAATGGCTTCCCTGGTTTGTGGAAGCACATTTGATTGAAAAGTTATTGGTTGTATGGTAATCCCCACCGGAGATGGTACATCTTCTGGAATGATGGGATCTGGAGATGCAAAATTTTGGTTAACAGCAGGCTCTTGGATATTCAAAGGTATATCAACCCCTTGGCTATCTTGAGTTGGTGTTGCTGCCTGAACCGGTGTTACAATTGCTGGTTGAGCAGTTTGCTGAGCCGTTATTATCTGGTGCATGCTTTGCATCATGTTAAGCATGTCTTTCAATTATTGCTCAACGGCAGTGAGACGTTGTTCTGTATTAACAGATGATATCTCTGGTTCGTCTCCAATAGCGTAGGATTCAACCTCTCTTGAAGATACAGAAGGATTAGTATAGAAGTATGAATCAACACTATCAGTTTCAGACTCAAGAGATTGAGTACCCCCAGCTTCAGAATCAGAAGTCTGCAATTGTCTTTGTCTTCTTGATAGAGTATTCTGATATACTCCTTCAAAAGAATCAAGAAGTCTGTTGAATTGTTGTTGACCTGGGGTTTGGAACGTGTTCCGTCTAGGACGTCGTCCTCTGTTGGTGTGAGATGCCATGTTGACTGATGCATATGACAACTCATCAGCTTGTTGTTTGGGCGCATTAAAATTCAATCGATCAAAAACTGACCGTCTGGAAGCCGAGCAACAACATTTGATCACAATCTGGTGATACTTACATTGATGATTTTCTCGGGGGAATGTCACGGGAGATTGTCTATTTTTACGCTTTTGCATTAGCAATTCACGTAAATCAGAAGGAGTAGAATGAGTAGTCTTCTTTATTACATTTGGGGTAGCAAAAGGTTTAGTCCCTTATGTATAAAGAAGATTACTGGCTATATTTGTAGAACCAAACTGTACATTTCTATGCGTTTGGAGTTGTGTGCACAAATCTTGAGATTTTTGAGCACGAAGGGCTCCATTTTCATTGCGTGTGATTTGTAGGTTTGGTACTTTGCGTAGAGCAGTATAAGAAGGTTGTTGGTGTAGAACTGAAGCTTTACCAACAACATTTTTACGCTGTATGCATTTAGGTACATTCACATTAGATGTAAAAATATCGTTGCGAATTTTATCTACACTGTCACAGACAGGAGACTTACCTTTACGCGTAGAGCGTAAAAATTGATTATCTACCACGTCACAGACGGAAGACTTTCCTTTACGCGAAGAGCGTAATTTTTGTGTGTCTACCACGTCACAGACGGGAGACTTATTTTTACACTTAGAAGCACAAGCGTTAGAGTCTGCCTCATTACAAATGGGAGACTCGTTCTTATGCACTGAGCGTAAAATTTGGTTTTTACCCACTGGGCGTAAAACCTGATTATCTTCACCGTCACAGACGGGAGATAACTTGCCACACTTAGAGTGCAACGCTGAAGTAAGGACTGCCTCATTACGAATGGGAGCCCCTACGACGGGAGTAGGAAGAATTCCCATGCCATCAGAAGTAACAGAGAGATCAGAAGCTATTTTGGATTTAGGAATCCAAACTTTTCGTGCTTTACGAGATTTTTGAACATTGGAGCAGCGAGAACCACACCCAGTTCGGAGCATCTCTTCATAAGCAGTCTGGTCGAAGTGTACAACCAGAGTCTTCTTTGTCGATCCAATCGACACATCATCGTATTGAGCAATTGCCTTCTCGTCAGAGGAGAAGGTCGTCCCCAGCAGAGTCGCCATTTTTGTTTTACTTAACAAAATGCCTGGAAATCGGATTTTGAAAATAAAACAAGAAAAGTACAAGAAGTACAAATTTGATTCTGGGAAGTGTTGCTATAAAAGTCTGATCTATAAATGATCACTTTGTTCCTTGGACCATACGATGATGATGAAAATCACTGCTAGAAGATGAACAATTGGAAGAACTAAGTCACCAGAAATGTATCGACGCACTTGGGCACTGATGGTGAGGCCAAATGCTTTTCTGCTTTGCTCTTCACTCTGTTCTGGAAGAAAAGTTGAAGAAGAATGCTCCGAAAAATCAAAGTCTCTGGGCTCTGATCTCTATGTATTCTCTCATTTCTCTCTGTGTCTGTTATATGAGAAAAATCAGTCTATTTAGAGACTTGGCTTCTTGTGCGTAAAAACTCAGCAAAAGTTCCGTCTTTACGCTAACAACTGCCACCCATGATTAGAGTCATCCTCTGCATACGTTGACACGTGTCCCATCATTTCAGTAAGAATAGGATGCACGTACACACGTTCTTCGAGATATGTGGCATGAAATCCATGTAGGCAAATAACGTTCTAAATTGGTGAAGAAGAATAGGGCGTAAAAACAACACAAATATACCCTGAGCGTAAAGTAGTAGACTAGACATAAAATACTCCTGACATGGATAGGGTGCACATGAGACACGGGAGTAAAAACCTTGTTGAGTAAGGTGCGCGAGCATCAGTCTTTAATTGATTAGTAAGTGGCTGATGATACTTCTGTTGAAATTTTTTCTCTGTTGTTTTCAGCAGAAGCTTGGCTGAAGAACGTTTTCAGAACCGGTATTGGTGACTTTGACGCAGTGAGGAGCATTCTTCTGACATCAGCAACAGGGAGCTCATGCACTTTTGACGCGCAAATCAGACAACTCAGAACTTTTCGTGGGATAAAAGGGTCTTCCTCAGATGGTAGGAAGAGCCTTTATACACGAAAAGTTGGATGGTGGAGTCAACTCTATCCCGAGAAATTGGATAGTAGAGTTCCTTTCACGGCAGGACTAGGAATTGTATCCCAATGCTGGATACATTCCTATCTCCTTTCAAAAGGCCGCCACTTCTTCACCAATTATATTGGCAGCAACACGTCTTTGGGATGCCATACTCTAGGATTCTCCTCTCATCTGAGAGAGAAGACCAGAGTTTGATTCCTTCTGTTCTGGTCGCCATTGAGGCTCAGACAGTAAGGAATTAACACCAACAACGAATCCGATGAAGAAGATCCAAAGAAGAAATAGATCTCGACTAGGTCATCGTTGTTGTATAGAATGAAAATCTATGATGTAATAGATTTCCATTATGATTTGTAAGAAAGTCTAAGAAATGTGATAGACTTTTATGATGAAATGAGAATGGAAATGATGAATCTTCTATGCTCAATGATTTGTATCTATCCAGAAGTAATATGGATATGATAGATAATAAAGTCCTATTTTCTGTTTAGAGTATACAATACTATCAGAGGTATTATGGACATGACAGCATGTAAGAACTCAAAGAAAAAGTAGATTAATATCTATGCAGAGGTCAAATAGATTTGATAGATAAGAAAAACAAGCAGATTTAATATTTATTCAGAGGTTATAAGAACGTGATAAATAATAAATTTAATTTTCTATACTAACGGGTAAGATAGAAGATCAAAATTTCTCTCCAAAGAGATGAGTAATCAGCTTAACCAAACCTTGGTAGCTGGGGATTAAAAAGACAGATGTCATTGAGGATATATGCCAATATGAAATGAACCGACATAACTTTCGAGAAAAGAAAGAACAATTCAATTCTATAAGTAAATGAATGAATCTGATGTAATGAACGGACAGGCCTTTCCGGGAATGAAAGGTTATTTTCAATTTCAAAGACCGGTTCATTAATAGATCTCTCCTATTAAATAGGTGAGAAATCTTTATAACTTTTCATTCTTATTTCCACTCCTCTATTGAAAATGTCTTCCAAGGATATGCAGCAAAAGAATGAAGTCTCCAAGAAAGTTGAGGACATCATTGAGACGTGCCCTATTGAACCAATTGTATCAGGTCCAACCGAAGTAGGCAAAAGATTTTCTACGCCCAAGCCACCATAAGACATCCTCGCTTTCTTAGTAGAGCCAGGAAAAACTCCTGAAGAAGAAGCACTGAGGATGACTGCCTGCAAGTTTTTTATGAACTCAGGCAACGATGCCTTCGACGCATTGGCCGACTATATATTTAATAAGGAAGGCAGTGGTCCTCGTCCTTAATCCTTTGTTTAGAACAAAAATAATAATAAAAGAAATTTTATTTTCATTCTGTCCCTTTTTTTTATACATAGTACTTCTTAAGAAATTTGCCATTGATTGACATCATGAGTAGACCTCCATTAGGCTTTGATAACCGATAGGCGCCATTAGAAAACACGGTCTCAATTACATAAGGACCTTTCCATTTCACTTAGAATTTCCCTTTGCTTTTGTGAGTCATAATCATCGGTCTTCGAACGGCTAATACCAACTCGCCAATCTTGAATACCCTCTCTTTAACTTTACGATTGAAAGTTCGAGATATACGGGCTTGATATAGCTTAATATACTGTTGTGCTTGAAGATGCTTCTCGTCCAATCCTTTAAGTTCTTGGAGTCATAAGCGATCATTGTTCTCTATTGTTAGCTCATTAGCAATAGCTATTCGTAGAGATGGAATCTGGATTTCCAAGGGAAGAACAGCCTCACATCCATAAACCAATGAAAATGGTGTAAAACCAGTAGGAGTCCGAACTGTTGTTCGATAAGCCCATAAACATTCTCCAACTTTCTCATTCCAATCACGTTTATTAGAAGAGAGAAACTTTTTGAGAAGTTTAATGATCGTCTTATTGAAGGCTTCGGCTAAACCATTAGCAGCTGGATTATAAGCCGTAGAAGCCAGATTTTGAATTTGATTCTTATCACAGAACCGATAAAATGCCTGACTGGCAAATTGTGGACTATTATCATAAATTATTCGTCGAGGAATCCCGAAGCGATAAATGACATAATGTTTGATAAAGCTGATCATATTAGATGTTTTTACTTCAGCAAGGGGAACTGCTTCTGCCCACTTAGAAAAGTAATCGGTTATAGCTAATATGAACCGATGTCCTTTAACAGAAGGAGGGTTAATAGGACCAATGACATCCATACCCTAAGCTTCGAAGGGCCAAGAAGCTGCTGTAGGATGTAGAAATTCAGAAGGTTGGTAAATAAAATCGGTATGAATCTGACATGCTTTACACCTTCTGGCGTAATCCACAGCATCTGCTATCATGGAAGGCCAATAATACCCCATTCTTCGAATGTGATCCTATAATTTTGGACCCGTTTGATGAGCACCACAGACACCATCATGAGCCTCACGGAGTGTCTGTTTAGCTTCACTTTCTGAGAGACAGCGCAGCAAGAGTCCATCATATGAGCGGCGATATAACATATATAAAGATGAATCATAATAGAATCGAAATGATCGTCTTTTAATTGATGCAGCTTCTTTTGGATCTTCAGGTAAAATTCCATGAACCGCGTAATCAATAAATGGAGTTCTCCAATCCCTTTGCTGAGAGCTTGATTCTGTAGTATAACTCTGTTCAATACACAAATTATTCTTGACACAGAATAAATTTTGGTCCAACAAAGTAATTATATTTTGTCTTCGGATTGGAACAGCCAAATCTGTAGCTAGGCTAGCAAGAGCATCAGCCTCCACATTTTGAGAACGTGGTACGAATTCAATGAAGAATCCTTTGAATGAAAGGACCAATTCGATTACCACTTGATGATAAGGAATGAGATCAGGATTTTTGACTTCATAAGTTCCTCTAACCTGATTAACAATTAGCTGAGAATCTCCATAGGCTTCCAGAAATTCAATATTCAATTGTTTTGTGACTTGGAGACCAATTAATAGAGCATTATATTCTGCTACATTATTGGAGCATGGTTCATTGAGAGAATAGGCACGGTATATGACCATTTTGTCAGGAGAAACCAAGACGATTCCTACCCCAGAGAAAATATTACCTTTAGGTCCAACCCGTGATGCTCCGTCAAAATATAATTGCCAAATGTCATTTTTCAAAGTCATATTGAAATCTACAACTTCATCTGGAATGTCCTTATATAACTTTGATGTTTCAGGTATAGGATGAGCAGCTAAGAAATCAGCTAATGCTTGACCCTTCACTGATTTTTGAGGTATATAAACCATGTCATAAGGAGTGAGCAACATCGCCCAGGTAGCTAACCTAGAGTTAAGATTGCTCGATTTTCTCATCAATACCCGAATGGGATTTATTCTGGAGATGACATGGATAGTCTGTCCTGTCACATAATATCTTGTCTTTTGGACAGCAAAAACCAAGGCCAGACATTTCTTTTCTACAGGAGTATACCTGTGTTCTGCTCCGACCATCATTCGGCTAAGATAATAAATCGCTTGTTCATGCCCTATATCACTTTTTTGTGCAAGAAGAGCACCAAGTGAATGATCCAAAGCTCAAATATATAGCAAAAATGGTCTTCCTATCACTGGAGGTACCAAAACAGGGGGATTTGTAAGGTATTGCTTGATGTCATTGAAGACTTTCTGACATGCTTCATCCCAAACAAATGATACATCCTTCTTTAATAGACGGAAGAAAGGCTGGCATCTTCCAGAGAGATTGGATATGAATCTCCTGATATATGCAATGCGACCTTGGAAGCCACAGAGTTCTTTTAGATTGTGTGGAGGACGCATTTCAAGAATTGCTTTAACCTTATCAGGATCAACATGGATACCCTGAGAAGTAATGACAAATCCTAAAAACTTGCCACTGGAAACCCCTAAGAAAGACTTAGTAGGGTTCATTTTCAATTGATGTTGGCACATTAGTTCAAATACTGTCTTCAAGTCTTAAATGTGATCATCTTTGGATCGACTCTTAACAGCAATATCATCTACATAACATTCTACTGTCTTCCGTAGATGTTTTTGAAAGATGTTGCTCATGGCCCGTTGATATGTGGCACCGGCATTTTTAAGACCAAACGGCATCACCGTATAGCAGTAAACCCCAAGGGGTGTACGAAAAGCAGTATGCTTCTCATCTTTTGGATGCATCTTAATTTGATTATATCCTGAGAATCTGTCCATAAAAGACATGCGTTCAAAACCACATGTATTGTCTATCATGACATCAATAATTGGTAGTAGAAATTCGTCTTTTGGATAAGCTGCATTAAGATCTCGAAAATCTATACAAACTCGGACTTTTCCGTTCTTCTTTATAACAGGAACAATGTTGGCAACCCAATCAGGGTGTTGTTCTTCACGAACAAAACCACACGTGATCAGCTTTTTGACTTCTGCTTCAATTGCATCCATCATATCTGGTCGAAAATGCCGTTGCTGTTGTTTTACAAGCTTAGCATTAGGAAGAATATTGAGTTTATGAGTAGCAACTTTGGGATCTAGACCTGGCATATCCTCATAACTCTATGCAAAAATATCAATATATTCTTTGGTCAGTTTTATCAATTCTTCCTTTTCATCTTCAGAAAGATTCTTACTGATGAATATTGGTTTGGGCGTAGTTCCATCTCCAACGTCAATCTGGACAATCTCGTCCTCTGTAGGTGGTTGTCGTTGTTCAAAACGAAGTTTCCATTGTGTGTCCATCTGTTGAGCCCAAGGATCATTCTCAAATAGCTCAGATTTACCATCAATTTGAACCATGTAAGCTGAAAATATTTGCTCAGATTCATCATAATAGTCTCTTTTAACACACGAGGAGTAAGAAATATCGGATTCGATGAATTGGATTTCTTCTGAATCTGATGATTGTGAAGAGCTAGAAGAAAATTCTTTTTGAATATCGTCATTAAACATATGGGACGGATCATATCCCAATCCATGATGAGTTTTCTGGTAAAACGGATCACCACATAATGGTAGTCGTCTACCTTTGCCTTGATTGAGATCTTGCATAGTCTTCAAATCATATCCCATGTTCTGGATAATCTTGAGAGATTGTTGACTATATCTGTCAATTCGGATTCTTCCTTTATCTTTATCTCTCAAATCATCTGTCTGAGCAACAGGGATATTTTTAGCCAGGCCAAACACAATTTGGCGCTTGTTTTTCTTATCAGACGGAATCACGAAATAAGATTCTTTGTGACGTCTATAAGTTACACAAGCTTGTGATGAAGCGGCTACATGAAGAAGATAGAGAGAAGATGTTAGAAACCTTTGAGCATAAGGTCCAACATCGATATGAGGAGGAAAAGAATTTTCCTTATTGTCAATGTATAAGGTTTCCTCTGTGTCTCTGTCGTCTTTATATTGACGACTTTGATTATCAGAAGATAAAGTCATTCTTTCAATAAACTTGACAGCTATATACTCGAAAAGAAAATTGGATGCCCTAAAGGATATGTGGACTAGGCGTACACACGTTCTTCGAGATATATGGCATGAAAGCCATGTAGGCAAACCACGTTCTGAATTGGTAAAGAAGAATGGGGCATAAAAACAACCCAAATATACCCTGAGCGTAAAGTAGTAGACTAGGCGTAAAATAGCCCTGACATGGACTTCTCGTGTAAAGTGGTTGTTAAATAACCTTGAGCGTAAAAGTAGCCCAAATAAACCTTACGCACACGTCAACATTTGAGCGTAAAAACTCGTATAGTCTCCGTGCGTAAAAGAAGCCATATTATGAGCGTAAGATAGCTCAGTCCACATACTAAACGACAAATTGATCTCTGTGTAAAACAAATTCCTTTGATTTCTGTGATATATGCCATCATTAAATCTTCATGTCAGACTTTGCATTAAATGCAAGACTCGACAGCTTTGTCCGGCGTAAAAGTGGCTAGCCTGTCTTAGGCGTAAAACCATTAGCTTTGACCCGGGCGTAAAATGATTAGCCTGCTTTAGGCGTAAAGTGGATCAATTTGAATGGAATGATCCACCTCTTTGACTTATTCTTATGAAACACTTTTTACGCTCCTACAGTGTTAACTTTTGTGTTTATGTATTTGTATTATTATTACTATTAGTGTTATATTGCTATCAGTTTTACTATAATGTACAGAATAGTATTTATTGTTGTACCACACTTAGTATTATCATGTAGTAGTGGTAGCAATAGTATCAGTATTATTTTATTTATATTATTATTGTTACAACCATACATAAATATTTTCAACATTTGATATACCCTATTTTTATCGTATCTTGATCGTGCATCTACCTTCAAAATTGGGTTGGAAGCCCTAAAGGTATTTGCCATATTATTTTGTGATATTTTAAAATGTATAGCTTTACCAAAATAATTTACTTTAACAAAATTAGTTTTGTCTTGAACTGGTTTTCGAAACTTATAAATGATTATCCAAAATATTTTTAACTAATAAGATATTATTTTTCCTACCTAAAAATATATTTCAAAAAATTAGGATATTTTGCCTAAAAATGAGTTTTATTAAACTACCTATATATTTTTGGGATAATAAAAGTATTTTTCAAGAATTATAAATAGTTTTCTAAAAATCGTATATTTATTATTGCCTATTTTCTTTGATTTCCTCCTTTCCATAACCAATCCCATTGTTTCTATTCTTTTGCCAATTTCGTACTACCATGTGTCCACCCTAACTAATCTGACCGTTCTAAACCCGATGCACCGGTCTGTACCACCATAAGAGGTCACCTTGCATAGTCGTCGTACCAAAGTCGCAGTTTGTGCCACCTATATCATCGCAGCACACCAGGCGTCCGACCAGGCAAAACACCTTGCCATTTGCTGTTTATTTATTTTAGCTCATATTTCATGCATTATTTATTTTCTTTATGCAAATAAACTGTGATACATGGCATAACCTGTTAGAACTTATTGTTCAGTTATATTTCCTACTATATATTATTTTTTTTACACATTAAACCTAGATTTAAGGGACCATCTTGTGTGTTGCATTCATTGGCCTTGACACGTTGTACCACGAAGTTGTGTGTCGCATATAAAACACGGAAGTGCGTGATTGGCTGGCCACCAGTACGTACAAGCCATGTAATAGGAATAACCGCTAATAGAAGTTGCATGCTAGTTTGACTTAGCGGTTATAGAGGTTTTCTGTTGTGGATACAACATAGTAGGCATTGGGCGGGAAGGACAATTCTTTAGCGTATGGGCTTCGATGCACTTTCCCTTATGACCCAGACTCTCCGCTGGAGATACGGGGTTGATGACCTATGATTACTGACGACCACTGATGATTCTGCGGAACGTCATGCTCTTACTGATGGGGCCTCTGATGCCCAAGGGGGGACCATGTCGATCCTATTTAGCTAGGGCCCATGCGTAGGAAGGATTGTTCTTAACTATATTTCACTTAGAACGGTTAGACACCTTTATCCGTTAGGTACGAGTACTTTTGGTTTGGGTACTTGTATCTGACCGTGGCTTGGAACAATAACTTGTCGCGGATTAGTTCATCACATCTTGTCCTTGTTTGGTTGTAGGTGTGACTTACTACTTCAATGAGAAGGTATTGAACCTTGTTGGGGTTCGGATACCATATTGGATTCATAGCATGGAAAGATACGTCGCTGTGAATTAGTTTACCATCGCCTGTCCTTGTTTGGTTGGGGGGATGGTACGCTCGTTCAATAGGTGTGTATTGGACTATGTTATAATCCAATTGACTTATTTATTTGAGCAATATTTATTCAGTTTATATGGAAAAAAATTATGTGTTTTGTTAAGTCCCTCTGATGACCTGGTTATCTCGTCAGGTGTGTGCTCTTGTCTTTTGCAGGTGCTTTAGCTTTAGCCGTGATCATCTCCATTTCTTCGAGGATGATTGTGCTTGGATCGTCTTCGCTTCGCTCGCCAAACTCTTCCTTTTTGTTATGTATTTCTTTTCATAGTTGGTAGTGGATTTGTCTCCGTCTAACTACATGTACCAATGATAATTCATAGTGATTATATGATATCTTTTATTCATTTATTTTATGTGGATGAGATTAGTTATGGTTCTACTGTATTTTACAGCTTACGTATATTTATTATATGGCTGGCATGTCTACGTTCCTAGTCCTACGTATTTTGGGACTGGGGCATTACATGTTTTTGTGGTGGCCCATGCAGGTCAAGATAAATTGTTTGGTTACTTTACCGTACCAAGCAAGCCTGCGAATAGGATTAGAAGTCTAGGATCTCATCCACATACTTGACCCTTTTTCCTCGATTCCATATTCGACCGACTCATTGATTGCATCTTGCTTGATTCCTTCTATCATAAATTCTTATCTTCCCTTCGTGCGTGCTAAAGGTTAGACAGGTGACCGTACTAGTTAGACGTGTTTCTTTGTCCCAAAACACCATTAGTTTAATTTTTAAGTTGGGTAGAATGCCTTATGACCTAGCAATCCCTTTGTCCTTGTGACATATATTAGCAAGTTTACTTAGGTTCTAGAATTTAGAAGACCCTAATCCATCTAGCCAACCAAGCCATAGACAAGGAAACTAGGGCGACTGCATAAGTTCAAGCTTCATGCAAGACTTAGATTTTATGACACTTAGACTATTCATATTGGTTCTTTATTTCAATCTTAATCTCACGTGCCTATATTTTTACTATCTAGACTAATGATGCTAATATAGCCTAGTTTTTGCAAGCTTATTCTTTTATCGAGCTTGTTCAAGACATATGTTATTTGGGTCGCTCCCACTAACATATTGTCTAATCAGAACCGGTGCATGACGGTCTGATCAACCAAGTGTATTTTGGTTCGCGTTATCTATCGTTCTACGTGGATGGGACATAATTAAACTTGACCCTAGAATCCCATCCACGACTGCCTTGAAAGTTTTTTTTGAAATTAGACGGTCGCCTTTGAGTCACGTATTCGTACCCGATATTATCGTCTTTGAACTCCTTATTGCTTTCGCCTTCACCTATTTTTGAAGGACGAAGGTGTTATACTAGAACTTCCTCTAACTGTCCTATCACCATTACCACCCAATGTAATTATATCTTTGTCTTGAACTACTCAACCTTTCCCTCAAACCTAAATCTACAAGCTTGACTTTCTAATCACTTGAATTTAAGAAGTGATTACAATCGTCTCTTAATCATATCCTCAACCTAGACTACGACCATATAAACTTCTTTAAGAAACCCTTCTATCTACCGTTGTGCCTTCTCACCCCCCCCTGCGAATTCTTAATTTCGAGGACAAAATTTTTTTAAGTTGGGTAGGATGTAAAACCCCTAAATTTCTACTATTTTTTATTAAATTTGGTGTCGATTTAAAATTTTGTATTGAACGTCGCGTAGTCGTATTGTACGTCGTGCACGAAATTTTATTTTTCGAATTTGCTCGACGAGTGCGAATATGTGCGAGCGTCTATATCCTTGAAAAATATTTTTTTTCTATTTTTTTGGTTTCAAAATAATATACATAATAATTATTTTGCAATCGTTCCAAAATTTCCAAGTTTGTTATTTTATTTATAAAGCCTTTCATTTATACAGTTATAATAATAAATAATTTTTCCTATAACATGGTACAGTAGAAAAGTATATTTATGTAAATATTATTTGGACATACATATATAATTCATAATTATTTATTAGTTTATTTTTAAATAATAATGTATTTTCAAAATTATTATTATAGTATTTTGGAAAAACATATTTTGAAATTTTATGGCAATATAAATTTTGAATTGATTTTATGGATCTATTTAAATAATTAAATTAATATCTATGTTTGAAAGTTGACTTATCTTATTTGATTTTTAAAATAAAAGATGGAATTTAAATTAGATTTGAATTGGATTTGAATTTGGATTTGATTATTGATTTAAATCAAATTGGGTTTAAATATCCTAATCCTTATCTTAATGGAAATTTCCACATCCTATAAATAGGCAGGTAATCCTCCATTATTTCTCCACAAGCCATAATTATTCCACAAATATTTCTCCAACCAACGTGCGTGCATCGTGTCCGTATCCCATCCACTATTTATTTTCCTTTACAAATACATAAATTCTCTCCGTGTCCGACATGCCGGACACCCTGCCCCATGTCTCACGGGACACGACGGTAGCCCTTCACCACTATCAATCCCTAAACCTAACCTAATCCTACCCAAGCCATCTGCCCACCTCCACCACGGCCGCCCCGCCATGCCATCACCTGCCTATCCCTGTCCACGACCTGGACAGCATCTACCATCACCGCCACCCTACCACAACCGCCAAACCACCCCACCTGTCCCCAACTTCTGTCGCCACCGCGACAGTCCCCGCCTCGGCCAGCAACACCCAGCCGAGAACTACCCCACCAACTCCGGCCTCGACACAGCGTTCGCCTACTCCAACCACCACCATTAAGCACCCCGCCATCATCACCACCGGCATCACCATCTTTATCACCATGTCCGCAGCCGCCAACGCCACCCGAGTGGCGCGGCCACCCATCGTAGACTGCCCCGACACCACCCTGTTCACCCAACCATCACCGCCTTAGCCTCCACCCATGGAACACCCGTCGCCACCACGACGATGTCCCCATCACCACCAGCCAACACCAATCCAAACTCCGACCGAACCCTGCCACCGCCATAGCATAACCCGCCACAGCAGCACATCGTCCTCCGACCACCACGAACGGAGTGGCCGACCGTCGCCACCAAAACCCTCAAATTAACAATAAGAGAAAACAAACACCCCACCGCCCTTACCTCGGCGGCGAGCTTCCTCCGCCGCCCGCGAGCCAGTCGTCGCATCCCACCGGCTCGATCCCCGCATGCCAGCACCGCTGCTCCCTGGCCGAGCGCCGAGCGCCAAGATCCGACCCCCCGCTTCCTCTCCCTCCGCCAGACCACCGACACCTGCCGCCGTGTGAGACCGCCCTCGGCGCACCCTCCGCCGCCGAAAACCCATCCCTAGCCGTCGTCTCCTCCGCTAAAGCCCCCGCAGCCTCACTTCTCCTCCGTCGCCCTCTCTCTCTATTGTCTCCTTTCTTTCTCTTAATTCTTTTTCCATTGTTATCTACAGTGTTCTCTCGAAGAGAGAGAACCACTTCTTAAGTTTTTATTTCTCTTTTAATTGCTGAGCTTATTTCATTGTTTTGGTATTACTTGTCACATTTTATTGATTGATCTATTTATTTATTCTATTATTTATACTGGTGTTAACTTTTGTGTTTATGTATTTTGTATTATTATTACTATTAGTGTTATATTGCTATCAGTTCTACTATAATGTAAAGAATAGTATTTATTGTTGTACCATACTTAGTATTATCATGTAGTAGTTGTAGCAATAGTATCAATATTATTTTATTTATATTATTATTGTTGCAACCATACATAAATATTTTCAACATTTGATATACCCTATTTTTATCGTATCTTGATCGTGCATCTACCTTCAAAATTGGCTTGGAAGCCCTAAAGGTATTTGCCATATTATTTTGCGACATTTTAAAATGTATAGCTTTACCAAAATAATTTACTTTAACAAAATTAGTTTTGTCTTGAACTGGTTTTCGAAACTTATAAATGATTATCCAAAATTGTAACACCCATATTCTGAATACGTATTCTTGTCAAGCTTGTATGTATTTCAGACCTGTATTTATTTTTTCGGATTTTGACATGTACTTGTAATTGGCTTGACTTGCAGATTTTGGTTCTCGTAATTGGGTTTTACCTGGCTTGGTTTATTTTGTGGAGGAAAATTGGTTTGATTTGGTTTGGTTTGGTTTAACATGCATTGGAACACCTTAGCCTATGTTCAACCCTCATTCCACCACAACCCACCCTCTTTATTATCCCCACCTAACACTCTCTCTCCTCATTACTTTCCTCCATTAATTTTTTCTTCTTTTTTCTCCTTCCTCCACCAACACCATAGGCAAGTGCACCTTGCCAACACATGAGAACCACATTTTATTTGTTCATTAGCTAGATTAGGCCATGGTGATCAACATTAGTGCTTGACATTTTGTGATTTGGAGTCTCCATTGTTCTAGATCTAGGTTTTAACTATTTTCGAATTTATATGGTTTTGATCTATTTTGGTTGGATTTTTGTGGGTTTTGATACTTCCATGTGGAAGAGAATTTAATTTTACTCAAGTTAGAACTTTGAAAATCTAGATTTGGGTTTGATTTGACCAAGATATGAAAGATTGAATTTTTGGGTGTTCTTGATGTTCCTCTCGGCCTAGAGAAGAAGATCTACAGTCTGCGCTCTTTAGAGCAGCACTGAACCGCACAGCATTCCCCGTGCCGCGCTCTTTAGCGTTGGTCGCTGACTGCGTAGCCTGGCCGCTGTCCGATTGCGCAACCAAACCCTGCGCCATCGGCTCCTGCGCGCTTGACCCCTGCGCAGTCTGCATCCTGCGCCATCCATTGCCTGCGCAGTCTAAGCCTGCGCAGTCTGCATCCTGCCCCATCCATTCCTGTGCCATCCATTCCTGCGCCAACCATTCCTGCGCCAACCATTCCTGCGCACTTCACCCCTGCGTAGTTCGCTCATGCGTAGTCTGCCCATGCGCCATCTGCCCCTGCACCCTGTGCCCCTGCGCACTTGGCACCCTGCGCAGCTGACACCCTGCGCAATCCAACCCCCTGACACCTTGCACAATCCATTGGCTTTTGGAGTTTTGGTTTTATTTCTTTAAGCTTGGCTTTTCTATAGCCCTGTATATTGATATTTTATTAGATATTTTACGCCCATTTTATATCCTTACGCCTTTTGTCATGAACTTGATTTTACTTAATATGTTTGGAATGACTATTGTACATGGCATGGTATGACAAGGATCTAGCATAACACGACAGTGACCCGTAGTGGTGCACTCCTGACATGACCAACCTGACATGATAGTGGCCCATCGTGGCGCACTCCTGACAAGTACCCTGACATGATTTATCTTGATACTGTTGCGACGGCTAACTTGACTCGTATAATCAACTTGACACCGTGGGTGTTCCTGCTTGCTTGCTTGTGCAATCCACTTGTCTTGTCTTGCATCATGTCTAGGATGTGACTCCCTGGTTCCCACGGTCAGGGATTCATACTGAATATGGATTAGGCTAATGACTAGATCAAACTATAGTTCATGGAGAATTTCCAGTCACAGGCAATCTCGTTATCTGGACGCTCTTAATTGGACTTGTAGCTTGCCGACGAGTAGAGCTTATTTCCAGCGCACTGTCATGTGTTGCACCCTCTAAGTCACCTAAGGGTATATCGTCTCCGGGGCGATGTACCCAACCATACTCTCAACCCACGGAAGGATAACTGGATGGTCTGCAGGGCTTGGGACTGGGAAATTCTCACTTGCATCTTGTTAGTAATTAGGCTTGTGACAACCCTAGTTAGTTAAAGTAGTAAGCCGTAGTAATTGTTTGGCCGCTTGTGAATGGATGGAGTCCAGCCCTGTCTAAGTCTTGTCTAGCCCCTGTACCTGGAACCCTTGAACTTGACTGTTTTACTTATTATCTCTAACAATAAATGGGTGGAGACAGAGTGCTATTCAGGCGAATGGTTACAACCCCGGTCCTTGTTTGGTTTAAGGGTTGTAACCTGGCTCCCAGAATGGTTCCACGTCCCTAGTCGTTTATTGTCCTAACGTGCTCTTAATTACTTGTACTTTTCTTTCTTTTTCTTATGTTCTGATATGCTGGCTTTTGTTCTTATTCCGTGGCCTCCTTTGTGGCACTTGCTCTTTTCTGGGATTTGACCCAGCTGGTTTTGTGTGGCCAGATTTCGGAGCAGCTCCCGAGGATCTTTCGAACCTCCAGCCCGATGGTGGCGACTAGAAGGAACCCGGGCTACGAGTGGGTTTTCTATTTTGTTTCGCTCACTATATTGTAAAGTTATTCTTTTGAGGCGTTTAGCCGACGAGCACCTGTTAGCTCGATGCACTTTAGTTACTGTCTGCCTACGGGCTGTAAACATGATTGACAAATCCTAGGGTTGATCATGTATGACTTAACTCTTGCTAGTCATAGCATTTTGTTCGACTAGCTTCATGATCAGCTGATATGTAATATTTAGGACACCTTTTATTGTATATTTGGTGGTCAAACATCTTGTGATTATATTACTTGCTTGAGATTGAGACAATAGGCTTGACCATAAGAGACCGTTGGCTTGTAGTAAACCCTCATATCTAGACAGCCGTGACCGTATAGTTGTGATGTATTCTACTTCAATATACGTAGCTGGCTATGTCCGCCCCCGCTCTCCAATATTCTGGTTCTGGGGCGTGACATGGTTAAGTGGTGGCCCATGCAGGTCTTGTCAATCAAGAAATGTGAGGGTTTACCGAATAGATGTCTCAATCAGTATTCGCCCTTGATCTCCGTCCGTATTTTCAAATCTCTGGAATTCTTGCCTTGATCATGTGCTTGTATCGTTGATCTGTCCTGGTCCTTCCTTATTATTTTTCTCTGTGTCGTCTTCTTCAACGGTACTGTACCTGACCCCGCCGATCAGCAAGGTGGAGCACTTCATGTGGACCAGCAACCCGGAGATCAAGCCCAGCATTCCGGAGTAGCCTCCAGAGTTGTGCCTACTGGAGGAGAGCCTCCAGTTCAGCCCGTTCAGCCTGTCGAGCCGGATGGTGGCACCTTGGTAGGTCTCATCAGGACCTTGATAGCTTTCCAGGATCGTCGAGGAGACGCCTTGCACCAGACTGTGGCAGATGATTTGACCAGAGGCGGTCATCCAGGAAACAGCACGGCCAACAGCTTTAAGCGCTTGAACCCTCTATTCTTCGACGGCAGCGAAGATACGATTGCCGCGGACGCTTGGCTTCAGGATACTGAGGTGATTCTGGAAGCAGCTAGGACACCTGAGAATGAGAAGGTGGCGATGGTACGCCTGCAGTTGTTGGACTTAGCTCGCAGTTGGTGGGCAGCACAAGCCATGGGATTAGTGGCACCCATTGCTTGGGCAGTGTTTAGAGAGAGATTCCAGACGAAGTATTTCGATGATGTGGCTCGGTACAACCTGCAGACCAGAGTTACCAACTTGAAGCAAGGAGGCAGAACAGTCGATGGCTATGCGACTGAGTTTTCTAGACTCAGTAGGTTTGCCTCCACCTTGGTGGCGATCGAGTTTGATAGGGCCCAGCGATTCCAGCAGGGGCTGCATTTGGAGATCTTGTTGGCAGTCGAGCAGTTCGAGCACCAGACGTTCGATGCAGTTTTGAGAGCAGCTAAGAGGCATGAGTACACCTCCCAGAGGATCGTGGATAGGACCGAAGGTAGGAAGCGGTCCCACAGTCAGATGTACCAATCATCAGCTCCGGCCCCGGCAGCTAGGGGATTGACCATTGGAACTCTGAGACGGACGGCCTCAGTAACGTCGGTTCAGCATTCAACCCCGACGTACCCGCAGCAGCAGAAGCAGAAGCAGACTTCCGCAATAGGATGTTCACATTGCGGAAAGCCAGGCCATGTAGTGGCGGATTGTCGTAGGGCACAAGGATTGTGCCTAGCTTGTGGAGCGGCAGATCACAAGATAGGAGCCTGCCCGAGTAGGGGTAGTTCTTCCTCTTTCAACCTAACCAGTCCATCGGTTAGGGGACCAGCACCCATGCAGCAGCAGCAGTACCCAAGGCCATTGTTGCCTCAGGCCCAGGCATTCCAGCAGCAGTGTGCCCAGGCTCCAGTGCAGAGCAAGCAGAGAGGTTTCCAGCAGAGGGGACCCGCAGCTAGAGGTCAGGCCATGATGATGGCTATGGAAGAAGAAGTTGTACCAGGTGAGGTAGTGGCAGGTACTATTCTCGTCAACTCCTTTCCAGCATCGGTATTATTTGATTTTGGTGCTTCGTATTCATTCATGTCTGCACGATTCGCGACATGGATAGGATTGGAGCCAAAGTCATTATCAGTAAGACTCAATATACTTACTGGTAATGGTCTTGTGGGAGTAGATCGAGTGTTTTTCTCGTGTCGGATCGTAGTTAGCGGTAGAGAGTTCCCCGCTAGATTTATAGAGTTCCCTACGGCAGACTATGATGTAGTCTTAGGCATGGATTGGTTGAGGAACCAGTATGCTAGGATAGACTGCCATGTTGCCAGAGTTGTTTTCAGCATTCCAGGAGAGCCAGAGTTCTCATTTTCCAGAGGAGCAGTGGAGCCATCTTTTCCAGTGTTACGGATGGCAGTAGCAGCAGTGCAGTTGCCCAGGATAGTTGAAGAGTTTCTAGATGTCTTTCCAGAAGAGCTTCCAGGGATGCCGCCAGAGAGGGAGATCGAGTTCACTATAGACTTGATCCCCGGGACAGCACCAGTATCAGAGAGAGTCTACAGAATAGCGCCTTCAGAGTTGGAGATTTTGTACAAGATGATTGAAGAACTCAGGACCAAGGGATTCATTCATGCAAATGGATCGCCTTGGGGAGCCCCGATGCTTCTTGTAAAAAGAAAGGATGGTACGTCCAGGTTATGTGTAGATTATCGTACCTTGAACTCAGTGACAATCAAGAACAGATACCCTCTTCCGAGGATAGATAACTTGTTTGATCAACTTGAAGGGGCTTCAGTGTTCTCGAAGATAGACTTACGGTCAGGATACCACCAGATCAGAGTCAGAGAGCAGGACATCCCGAAGACAGCCTTTAGATCGAGATATGGGCATTGGGAGTTCCTTGTTATGCCCTTTGGAGCGACCAATGCACCAGCCGTATTCATGGACCTCATGAATCGCATTTTTATGCCTTACTTGGATCAGTTCGTGATCGTATTCCTAGATGATATCCTGGTCTACAGCAAGAGCGAAGCAGAGCACGAGTAGCATCTCAGAATCGTCCTTCAGACGCTTAGGGAGCACCAGTTGTACGCCAAGTTCAGTAAATGCGAGTTCTGGCTCGATCGTATTTCGTACTTGGGTCACATCATTACTCGAGAAGGAGTAAAAGTGGATCTTCAGAAGATTGTGGCTATCGAGTCATGGCCAGTACCTAGTTCAGTGGCAGAAGTTTGCAGTTTCCTAGGATTGGCCGGCTACTACCGGCGATTCATTTCAGATTTTGCAAGGATTTCAGCGCCGATGACCCAGTTGACCCGCAAGGATGTGCAGTTTGCTTGGACAGCAGAGTGCCAGGAATCATTTGAGAAGTTGAAGCGAGGTTTGACAACGGCTCCCATTCTCACGCTTCCAGATGGGACTGGAGGATTCACAGTTTATTACGACGCTTCAGGCAGAGGATTGGAATGTGTCTTGATGCAGCATAGGAAGGTAATATCTTATGCATCACGCCAACTTCGTGACCATGAGAAGAATTACCCGACCCACGACTTGGAACTGGCAGCAGTAGTGTTTGCACTTAAGCTTTGGCGCACTACTTGTACGGAGATAGAGTGGAGATATTTACTGATCACAAGAGCCTGAAGTATGTTTTCACCCAGAAGGACCTTAATATGCGGCAGAGGAGATGGCTTGAGCTACTGGGGGACTACGATGTGGATTTGCAGTATCACCCAGGGAAGGCCAACGTTGTAGCAGATGCGTTGAGCCGGAGAGCCGGAGTTTATTTCCTAACGGCGCAACCAAAGTTATTGGCAAATTTTCAGAAGATAGGAATTGAAGCGGTTCTTCCTACCAACGTGGCGTTGATGGCCAGCCTACAAGTTCATTCCAGCATAGTTGAGAGGATCCGGATGGCGCAGTCTACAGATTCCAAGCTTCAGCGGCTCAGAGCAGAGTGTGAGGCAGAAAGAAGGCCAGAGTTGTGCATTCATGAAGATGGTACACTTCGATACGGCTCTCGTCTTTGTGTACCCAGTGGAGATATCAGACAGGAAGTCATGGCAGAAGCTCACAGTTCGCAGTATTCTATTCATCCCGGTGGCACGAAGATGTACCGTGATATGCGTCAGCACTTCTGGTGGAATGGCATGAAGAGGGAGATAGCCCGGTTTGTCTCTCGGTGTTTGGTTTGCCAGCAGGTTAAAGCTGAACATCAGAGGCCCGCTGGACTTCTTCAGCCTTTGCCAATTCTAGAATGGAAGTGGGAGCATGTGACCATGGATTTTGTGACTGGATTGCCTAGATTCCCAGCCGGTCGAGATACTATTTGGATTATAGTTGACCGGCTCACGAAGGTGGCTCATTTTCTCCCATTCAGAGTTGGGCAGTCAACGGCTCAGTTAGCAGAGATGTACCTTAGGCAGATTGTCAGGCTTTACGGTGTGCCCGTCAGTATCACCTCGGACCGAGATTCAAGGTTTACGTCACACTTTTGGCGTAGCTTGCAAGAGAGTTTGGAAACTCGTCTCCAGTTCAGTTCAGCATATCATCCGCAGACAGATGGTCAGTCAGAACACACAATCCAGACTCTTGAAGACATGTTGAGATCTTGTACGCTCGACTTCGGTGGTTCGTGGGAAGATCACCTGTATCTTGTGGAATTCTCGTACAATAATAGTTTCCAGGCCAGTATCCAGATGGCTCCGTTCGAGGCTCTGTATGGTTGGAAGTGCAGATCCCCGCTAGCATGGGATGATGTCGGAGAGAGGCAGATGCTTGGTCCAGAGATGATTGCCCAGACAGTTGAAGTGGTCAGAAGGATCAGAGATCGTCTTCGAGTTGCCCAAGATCGCCAGCGGCATTGGGCCGATGCTCATCGACGTCCCTTGGAGTTTGCTATCGGTGACCATGTATTCCTTAGGATCTCGCCTAACCATGGCGTCATTCATTTTGGCGTGCGGGGAAAGCTTAGTCCTAGGTATATAGGGCCGTTCGATATCCTGGAGCGAGTAGGAGATGTATCCTATCGTCTTGCTCTTCCGCCGTCGTTAAGTGAGGTGCATGATGTATTCCATGTGTCCCAATTGCGACGGTACGTCCCGGACGCGAGCCACATCCTAGACCATTCAGAACTGGTTGTTGGTACCAACCTTTCGTATGAGGAGAGGCCCGTGTCTATATTGGACCGGAGAGAGAAGATACTCAAGAACAAGACTATTAGTTTAGTCCGTATTACTTGGGGTCATCACTCTCTAGGTGAGTCAACGTGGGAGCGTGAGGATGATATCCGATCGCGATATCCCTACCTGTTTGACTCAAAAGGTATAATGTCTTCCTTATGCCTTATATTTTCCATCCCTTGCTTGCATGTATGATTGTCTGATTGCTTGTCTGGTCATAGCTTGCCTGTGATCAATATAGCTTATCCTTGTCTCTCTAGCCTCTTAATTAAATTTCGAGGACGAAATTCTTTTAAGGTGGGTAGAGTTGTAACACCCATATTCTGAATACGTATTCTTGTCAAGCTTGTATGTATTTCAGACCTGTATTTATTTTCTCGAATTTTGACATGTACTTGTAATTGGCTTGACTTGCAGATTTTGGTTCTCGTAATTGGGTTTTACCTGGCTTGGTTTATTTTGTGGAGGAGGATTGGTTTGATTTGGTTTGGTTTGGTTTAACATGCATTTGAACACCTTAGCCTATGTTCAACCCTCATTCTACCACAACCCACCCTCTTTATTATCCCCACCTAACACTCTCTCTCCTTATTACTTCCCTCCATTAATTTCTTCTTCTTCCTCCTTCCTCCACTAACACCATAGGCAAGTGCACCTTGCCAACACATGAGAACCACATTTTATTTGTTCATTAGCTAGATTAGGCCATGGTGATCAACATTAGAGCTTGACATTTTGTGATTTTGAGTCTTTATAGTTTTAGATCTAGGTTTTAACTATTTTCGGATTTACATGGTTTTGATCTATTTTGGTTGGATTTTTGTGGGTTTTGATGCTTCCATGTGGAAGAGAATTCAATTTTACTCAAGTTAGAACTTTGAAAATCTAGATTTGGGTTTGATTTGACCAAGATATGAAAGATTGAATTTTTGGGTGTTCTTGATGTTCCTCTCGGCCTGGAGAAGAAGATCTACAGTCTGCGCTCTTTAGCGCAGCACTGAACTGCGCAGCATTCCCCGCGCCGCGCTCTTTAGCGTTGGTCGCTGACTGCGCAGCCTGGCCGCTGCCCTATTGTGCAAGCAAACCCTGTGCCATCGGCTCCTACGCGCTTGACCCCTGCGCAGTCTGCATCCTGTGCCATCTATTGCCTGCGCAGTCTAAGCCTGCACAGTCTGCATCCTGCCCCATCCATTCCTGCGCCATCCATTCCTGCGCCAACCATTCCTGCGCCAACCATTCCTGTGCACTTCACCCCTGCGCAGTTCACTCATGCGTAGTCTGTCCATGCGCCATCTGCCCCTGCACCCTGTGCCCCTGCGCACTTGGCACCCTGCGCAGCTGACACCCTGCGCAATCCAACCCCCTGACACCTTGCGCAATCTATTGGCTTTTGGAGTTTTGGTTTTATTTCTTTAAGCTTGGCTTTTCTATAGCCCTGTATATTGATATTTTATTAGATATTTTACGCCCATTTTATATCCTTACGCCTTTTGTCATGAACTTGATTTTACTTAATATGTTTGGAATGACTATTGTACATGGCATGGTATGACAAGGATCTAGCATAACACGACAGTGACCCGTAGTGGTGCACTCCTGACATGACCAACCTGACATGATAGTGGCCCATAGTGGCGCACTCCTGACAAGTACCCTGACATGATTTATCTTGATACTGTTGCGACGGCTAACTTGACTCGTATAATCAACTTGACACCGTGGGTGTTCCTGCTTGCTTGCTTGTGCAATCCACTTGTCTTGTCTTGCATCATGTCTAGGACGTGACTCCCTGGTTCCCACGGTCAGGGATTCATACTGAATATGGATTAGGCTAATGACTAGATCAAACTATAGTTCTTGGAGAATTTCCAGTCACAGGCAATCTCGTTATATGGGCGCTCTTAATTGGACTTGTAGCTTGCCGACGAGTAGAGCACATTTCCAGCGCACTGTCATGTGTTGCACCCTCTAAGTCACCTAAGGGTATATCGTCTCCGGGGTGATGTACCCAACCATACTCTCAACCCGCGGAAGGATAACTGGATGGTCTGCAGGGCTTGGGACTGAGAAATTCTCACTTGTATCTTGTTAGTAATTAGGCTTGTGACAACCCTAGTTAGTTAAAGTAGTAAGCCGTAGTAATTGCTTGGCCGCTTGTGAATGGATGGAGTCCAGCCCTGTCTAAGTCTTGTCTAGCCCCTGTACCTGGAACTCTTGAACTTGACTGTTTTACTTATTATCTTTAACAATAAATGGGTGGAGACAGAGTGCTATTCAGGCGAATGGTTACAACCCCGGTCCTTGTTTGGTTTAAGGGTTGTAACCTGGCTCCCAGAATGGTTCCACGTCCCTAGTCGTTTATTGTCCTGACGTGCTCTTGATTACTTGTACTTTTCTTTCTTTTTCTTATGTTCTGATATGCTGGCTTTTGTTCTTATTTCGTGGCCTCCTTTGTGGCACTTGCTCTTTTATGGGTTTTGGCCCAGCTGGTTTTGTGTGGCCAGATTTCGGAGCAGCTCCCGAGGATCTTCCGAACCTCCAGCCCGATGGTGGCGACTAGAAGGAACCCGGGCTACGAGTGGGTTTTCTATTTCGTTTCGCTCACTCTATTATAAAGTTATTCTTTTGAGGCGTTTAGCCGACGAGTACCTGTTAGCTCGATGCACTTTACTTACTGTCTGCCTACGGGCTGTAAACATGATTGACAAATCCTAGGGTTGATTATGTATGACTTAACTCTTGCTAGTCCTAGCATTTTGTACGACTAGCTTCATGATCAGCTGATATATAATATTTGGGACGCCTTTTATTGTATATTTGGTGGTCAAACATCTTGTGATTATATTACTTGCTTGAGATTGAGACAATAGGCTTGACCATAAGAGACCGTTGGCTTGTAGTAAACCCTCATATCTAGACAGCCGTGATCGTATAGTTGTGATGTATTCTACTTCAATATACGTAGCTGGCTATGTCCGCCCCCGCTCTCCAGTATTCTGGTTCTGGGGCGTGACAAAAATATTTTTAACTAATAAGATATAGTTTTTCCTTCCTAAAAATGTATTTCAAAAAATTAGAATATTTTGCCTAAAAATGAGTTTTATTTAACTACCTATATATTTTTGGGATAATAAAAGTATTTTTCAAGAATTATAAATAGTTTTCTAAAATTGTATATTTATTATTGCCTATTTTCTTTGATTTCCTCCTTTCCATAATCAATCCCATTGTTTCTATTCTTTCACCAATTTCGTACTACCATATGTCCACCCTAACTAATCTGACTATTCTGAACCCGATGCACCGGTCTGTACCACTATAAGAGGTCACCTTGCATAGTTGTCGTACAAAAGTCGCAGTTTGTGCCACCTAGATTATCGCAGCACACCAGGCGTCCTACCAGGCAAGACACCTTGCCATTTGCTGTTTATTTATTTTAGCTCATATTTCATGCATTATTTATTTTCTTTATGCAAAATAAACTGTGATACATGGCATAACCTGTTAGAACTTATTGTTCAGTTATATTTCCTGCTATGTATTATTTTTCTTACACATTAAACCTAGATTTAAGGGACCACCTTGTGTGTTGCATTCATTGGCCTTGACACGTTGTACCACGAAGTTGTGTGTCGCATGTAGAACACGGAAGTGCGTGATTGGCTGGCCACCAATACGTACAAGCCGTGCGATAGGAATAACCGCTAATAGAGGTTGCATGCTAGTTTGACTTAGCGGTTATAGAGGTTTTCGGTTGTGGATACAACATAGTAGGCATTGGACGGGAAGGACAATTCCTTAGCGTATGGGCTTCGATGCACTTTTCCTTGTGACCCGGACTCTCCGCTAGAGATACGGGGTTGATGACCCATGATTACTGACGGCCACTGACGATTCTGCGGAACGTCATGCTCTTACTGATGGGGCCTCTGGTGCCCAAGGGGGGACCATGTCGATCTTATTTAGCCAGGGCCCATGCGTAGGAAGGATTGTTCTTAACTATATTTCACTTAGAACGGTTAGGCACCTTTATCCGTTAGGTACGAGTACTTTTGGTTTGGGTACTTGTATCTGACTGTGGCTTGGAACAATAACTTGTCGCGGATTAGTTCGTCACATCTTGTCCTTGTTTGGTTGTAGGTGTGACTTACTACTTCGATGTGAAGGTATTGAACCTTGTTAGGGTCCGGATACCATATTGGATTCATAGCATGGAAAGATACGTCGATGTGAATTAGTTTACCATTTCTTGTCCTTGTTTGGTTGGGGGGATGGTACGCTCGTTTAATAGGTGTGTATTGGACCATGTTATAATCCAATTGACTTATTTATTTGAGCAATATTTATTCAGTTTATATGGCATGAAATTATGTGTCTTGTTACGTCCCTCTGAGGACCTGATTATCTCGCCAGGTGTGTGCTCTTGTCTTTCACAGGTGCTTTAGCTTTAGCCGTGACCATCTTCATTTCTTCGAGGATGATTGCGCTTGGATCGTCTTCGCTTCGCTCGCCAAACTCTTTCTTTTTGTTATGTATTTCTTTTCATAGTTCGTAGTAGATTTGTCTTCGCCCAACTACATGTACCAATGATAATTCATAGTGATTATATGATATCTTTTATTCATTTATTTTGTGTGGATGAGATTAGTTATGGTTCTACTGTATTTTACAGCTTACGTATATTTATTATACGGCTGGCATGTCTACGTTCCTAGTCCAACGTATTTTGGGACTGGGGCGTTACACAAACCGCTCGCGCAGTTGGTGCAAATCGCTCGCACAGGTTGTTGCATTGCACCCTCGCACAACCTGATAAAGCACGCGTAAAGTGTTCAAATGGTGTTCCAGACAGAGTGACGTGGTGCACAAGCCACTAAATTTGTAGAACATGCCCACTACACTACCCACGACCACGCGCATCTTAATCAAACGATGCCACGCGTCCATAGCAGTTATTACAACCGTTTGCGTAAGTGAACAGGAGGCGCACAATCTGAAGCGCGCACAATCCAGAATAACCACTAAACAGGTATTTCAAGAACTCTATAAATAGGGTTTCAAATCATTCTCAAAGCATCAAGAGTGATCATAATCTCCTGCTAAAGTGTTGCTGCATTCTCCAGAGGCTCGTGTCTTCGATATCACATCGTCCAAGGGATAAAGTGATCGTCTTCTGATCAGATTCCTATTGTTGTACTTCCCTAAAAATTAATTGTACTCTTGTCCTATTTTTTTAGTTTGTAATAAAACTTTTTGTTCTTTGCAAACAAAATGGTGACTCTGCTGGGGATGACTTTCTCCTCCGATGAGAAAGTGATAACTCAATGTGATATCGCGTCAATCGGCAAGACGCAGAAGACTCTAGTCGTTAAAGTCGACCAGACAGCCTACGAGACTATGATCAATGCTGGGGGTGCCAAGTGCACTTCTGCCGCTGTTAAGAGCAAGACTCACTCTGTTTGGACTCCTAAGTCCTCGACGGTATAATCTCTTGCCTTTGTGCAACTTGCACCTATCACTACTTTGGCGCAACCTAAGGAAAACAGCCTTTTGGCTAATCCCTCTACTTCTTCGATTCTGAAATCGAAGGAGACTCTGTCTCGACACACTGCGATCCAAAACAAGGAAAAGCGCCCTTCAGCCCTCTCTTCTCTGGCGCAACCTGTGCCTGTTCCTACTTCTGTGCAACTCGTGCCCATCAATGTTTCGGCAAAACCTAAGGAAAACAGCCTTTGAGCTAATCCCTCTACTTCTCCGACTCTGAAATCAAAGGAGACTCTATCTCGACATAATGCTGTCCAAAACAAAGGAAAGCGTCATTTGGCCTTTTCTTCTTCGGTGCAACTTGTACAGGTTCATGCCTTGGCGCAGCCTGCACGAATGTGTACACTAGCGCAATGTAAAGATAAGCACTCTTTTCCACCAAATCAGAAGCATAGTGAAAAATTACTAAATCAAGGAAAAGGTTCTTTAACATTTCCTCATTCTGCTCCAGTCATTGACTGGGTGGAAAGCACTGCTCTCCTTAATAGAGACAACCAAATCTCTATCAGGAAGATGAGTTCCATTCAGAACAAATCTTCCTTGAAAAAGGGCATCATGCCTACTCCAAAGAGATCAGGGCAGGATCTTCCAACCTTATGTATTTCAAGATCCTGACGAGGCAAACTACTAGTATCTCAAGTAGATACACAAGCAGCTCCCCTGTCAGACTTGCGCACCTATATCAACAGGTGCCAATTAGGCTCAACCTCGAGAAATCACAATATTCATCAAGCACAACCTGCACCAGTTCCTAACTTACACCAGGAAGACTGCTGAGGTGAAAGATCCTGTGACTTATGCTAACTAGCTTAGCACGTCCTTGTACACTCAAGGTACAGGACATCTCAAGAAAATGAACCATGTCCCGAATATCATCAAGGACTACGTTCCTGCAACTTCTTTCCGTCCTGTTAGCGAACTCTCTGAACTCTTAATACAGAAGTTGAAGGTTGTAAATCCATCCCGTCCAGCGGTGGTCCAACAACAAGAACATCATTACAACCACCATCATAAAGTTGTCATCAAATGCTGCTGTCAGTCAGCCAAGCGGTCCGTCTTTGACCGCTTGAATTATGTTCAGACTCTCAAACCAATCCTAGTAGACAAAGATGAGCTTCTCTATGCTTCTGTCAACATGGCATCACGAAGCACTAGGGATGGAAAACGTCCAAGACGTAATGCATCCCACAATCCTAGTCAGCAATACTTAGATCGAATTCAGGAATCCGGTAAAGGAGTATACCAATATACTAGATCAAAAAGCCGAGAAACAATCGGTCAAAGGAATCTTCTTGACTCAAACCAAGATTCCTTTAGTCAAAAAGATATCCCTATCACTTATTCCAGGGATAGTTCTTTATGTGACTTTGACACTGACAGTGAAAGTTCTAAAAGGACCATTCTTTCCACTAGCTCGTCTTCAAAGGCTAGAGAAGTGACTGCTTATGCCGTCACAGAAGATTAAGATACCTCTACTTTTTCCAGTCAAGAGCAGAGAATTGCTGCTTTGGAGGCTAGTTTGAAGAACATGGCTGAGATGATGGCAAGCATGCA
This sequence comes from Iris pallida, assembly GCA_029216955.1. Classification (NCBI taxonomy): domain Eukaryota; kingdom Viridiplantae; phylum Streptophyta; class Magnoliopsida; order Asparagales; family Iridaceae; genus Iris; species Iris pallida. The sequence goes on from JANAVB010007397.1 coordinate 12,503,993, forward strand.
TACTGTGATTATGGCACAACATATAGTTCTACCAGTCGCGAATCTGATTCTGACTCAAGAACCTATGATGACATCAGTTCCCACCAATATTGATATGGGGGTACTATCTTCTCACATTGCTTTCATTCCTAAACAGGCTATTCCAAGTCAATCTGGTACATGGGGTGGTACATATCATACGGTACCCCCTCCTAACATATTGAATCAAGCTACTACTCCGCAATCAACAGGAGATACTAATGAGGTCGTAAAACTTTTACGTACTCAATTTGAAGCTTTCAAACAGAAGGATGGCCTACAGAAGCTTGGGATCAAACAACCCTATCCCATAGAATAGAAAGAGGTCCAATTTTCTCCTAAATATAAGCCCCCTACCATGTTATTTGATGGCAGCACGTCTCCAAGTCAATACCTTAATTACTTTAAAGTAATGACTGACCAACTTCAACCAAATGATGCTCTTCTTACCAGAGTATTTGTTGGCTGTTTAGCTGGTGCAGCATATGACTGGTATCGTAGCATACCAGATGGGTATATAACCTTGTTCGCTGGCTTCAAACAAATGTTCTTGGAACAATTTTATGAGGGAACTAACGACATGACTATGTCTGCTCTTATCAAAATCAAACAACGACATAATGAAATGATTGAACGTTTCATTGAACGGTTCCGCCGTGAAGCACTCAAAATGCCTCTCGGAACTCCTGATGCTTGAACTATAGGCACTTGCAAATCAAACTTTATGCCTATAATCAGCATGTGGACAGGATCAACACAGTTCCAGGATTGGCCTCTTTCATAATGAATGCCAAAGTCGCAGAAGAAAGCGCTGACAAATTCAAGCAATTAGGTATTCAAATGCCTAATCTTGACAAAGAGGAACGTGCCACACCAAATAATAATGTCCGTCAGAACAATCGCAAGAGCAAGGAGACTTTGGCCATTAACCTCAAAGGCAAAGAAGCCCTGGCATCAATATAAATCAGCCAACATCTACCTCTTCAGCACCACCACAATGGGCACCTCGTCCAAAAGAAGAATACTCTTTCGATGAAGATGACATATTGAGTATCTTTGATTGTCTCATCAAGAGCAACAAACTCCAACTGCCAGAACCTAAACGGCCAGATGAAGTTGGTAAGACTGACCATCCCAAATATTGTGTTTACCACAGGTTTATTGGACATCCAACTCGAGCGTGCTATGTGCTCAAGGGTAAAATTTAGGAGATGGTCAATTCTGGTGCAATCACTCTCTAGTAAGACGAGAAAACTGTAACGGCTAATGTCGTCTCCTTACAGTTTGGAGATTTTCCAGCTCAACTTGTGCAAGACGGCGTTGTCCCCATTCCGAGAACTACTCTGAAGATTGTCAATCTTCCACCAACACGGACAGATGATCTTGTTCCTCTGTCTACTGATAAAGAGGAGATCATATGGATACATCCTGATTTAGTGGCGGACTTTGAAACACCATCATCTTCCACCAAGTCTAAAAAGGCCACTAAAAATAAATCATGTCACATGATTTCATTTGGTGAGCATTATCTTCCACCTCTAACTATTACCTTCATCCCGGCAGCAGATAATCTTTCTTCTTCTTCCACTGGTTAGACAATATTATCAAAATCAGAAGCCAAATACCAAGCAGCTTTTCATCTGTACAGTCCATAATCTCGTGAACTCATGACGAAGATGGGATATGATCTACAAGAGGCCTCTGGTTTAAATCATGGAAAGGGATCTCCTGTACCTCTTTCTCTATGCCTTTCTCACAACCAATCTCGGGTTGGTTTGAGTTACTGGATAGACTCTCCCTCTCGCCGCAAGAAATCTTTCAGAAACAAGATCCAGGCAAAGAACTGCAATATGGTGTCCTTTGAGCCTGTATCCGAGGAAGAAGTCTTGACTGGTACCAGGTCTGGGAAACCTTACCTAAGAGACTACTCAGAAGGTCAAAAAGATCCTGCTCCAGCTCTAGAGGCTCCTCAAGCATCATCTTCTCCTGCTGTTTTGACAAAGTATTAAAGAAAACTCTAACTTTGGGACTTGAGAAGCCATATTACTTTGATATACTGGCTCAACTGGCCAATACTCCGGCAAGATTGTCAATTTTTGAGCTACTACGTCTTTCGAGGGAGACTCGAGAAACGTTGAGTGCAGCTTTAACGTAAGCCGATACTTGTCTAGCACTTCTCAAGAAACCAGAGGCTGAGCCTATAACATGCCTTCAATGTCATAGTGTGATGGAGCTGATGCCAAACATCACCTTCACACAAGACGATATGCTGTTAGAAGATAATCGTCATGATCGACCCCTCTATTTCACGGGATATGTTGATACCATGAAGGTTGACCGTATCCTGATCGATCCCGGATCTGCGCTCAGCATCATGCCAAAAACTCTACTCGATGCATTGAAGATTCTCGTACACAATCTTTCGACAACCATCACGACAATCCTGGGATTCAATTCTGGGAGAAGTGAACCTTTGGGAAAGATTCGCCTGAAAGTTCAAATAGGCAATCTTCGTACGAAGGTTACTTTCTATGTGATCGACAATAACGGCTCTTACAATGCTTTGTTGGGAAGACCCTTTCTGCATAAGCATAATATTGTACCATCCACTTTACATCAATGCTTCAAATATATGGATGCTAATGGAGAATTTCAAAAAGAACTAGCCGACCTGAATCCTCTTTGGGGGTTGAAGCATATTTTACGGACTCTCGGATGTACAAAGTGGAGTTCATGAAAGTTGTATTGGCAATGGATAGTGAGGAGGATCAGAAGCATACTTCAAAAGATGTTCTCGTGATCCCCGTCAAAGGACATGCTATTTGTCCTTCTTCTTCTCAGACATTGACCATACATCTTTTCTCTCATAATAAACAGCCTCTTGCTGTAGAAAAGGAACAAAAGAAGCTCACCTCTTCTGAGCCTTTTGTTATCGACCTTCGTCGTAACAAATCTCCTCCTTCTCCTTCTCCTCCTCTGGTTATCAACCTTACTAAGCCTTCTGTGAAGGCTAAGAATCATGTTGTTAATGATGATATACAAATCAATAAAGTACATCTCCTTTACAGTATACTGATGTCTTTTATTATACTCGATGTTATTTAAAAATGTTAGATAACTTCGAACCACTTGCCATAGGAGCAGTTGAAGCTTCTCGAAATGAAGTATTGCTCGAGCCAATGCAGGACTCCTTCTTCTTAGTTCCTTCCAGGAAGAAAGATAAACTTCCTATAATTTTTAGTAAAGGAACAGAACAGAAGATCACACCCGATAGCGAAGAAGAAAATCAAGATAACGGAAGACTTCAACTACGTCGTTATAGTCAACAATCAAAAGATATCATTCAAAAGATGGGTATAATTTTAAAGCTGGTCTCAGTGGCGGCAAAGGAAGGCGAACTCCGATTCGTATTCCTGCTCCGAAAGGAAAATCATAACAACACTACGAAAAAATAAAGCGGGGATTAGGTTATACTTCACCAACTCTGACTCCAGAAGCCTCCGAATCCGAGGAAGAAGAACGATCTAACTCTTCTAATTCTATCTCATGGGATTCAGACACCAGTGTAGGGCACGTCCATCGCGTGACTCTATCTTCCAATATGGTGACTGTCGAGTTCTCGAAAGATGACGAAGACTTTACCGAAGCTTTTGAATCTGTTCCCTAGGAAAAAAGGATGGACACTCAATGGAAGCTCCGCTTTGAGCAACGTGAGCCACCTACTGAAGATCAGTTGGTTCAAGTCAATATTGGAGATAATGTTTCTCCAAAATCAATATTTATCAGCAAAAGTCTCCCTGAAGCAGATAAACAAGAACTAATCCAACTCATTAGGGAATACATTGATGTATTCGCTTGGAGCTATAAAGATATGCCAGGATTGGATTCTCAGATCGCTACTCACAGGCTCAACATTCTGCCAAATGTGAAGCCAGTCAAACCGCAACAACATCAGTTTTGACCTGACATGATGGATGCCATAAAAGCTGAAGTCAAGAAACTCATCGCCTACGGTTTCATCAGAGAAGAACAACATCCGGACTGGGTGGTTAATGTTGTCCCAGTTTTGAAGAAGATAGGAAAAGTCTGGGTCTGCATCGACTTCAGAGACCTTAATGAAGCTTGTCCCAAAGACGAATGCCCTCTCCCAATCACTGATGTCATGATTGACAATACTTGCGAATTTGAACGCATGTCCTTTATGGATGGATTTTCAGGATACAATCAAATCAAGATGCATCCGGAAGATGAGAAACATATATCTTTCTGCACTCCTCTTGGAGTCTATTGCTATATAGTTATGCCATTTGGTCTTAAAAATGCTGGAACAACTTATCAGCGGGCTATGAGTACCATCTTTCGTGATCATTTACGAAAGACTGTTGAATGTTATGTTGACGACATTGCTGTCAAAAGTCATTTAAAAGAAGACCATATTCAAGATTTTAGAACTATTTTCGATCTAACGTGCCAGCATCAACTCAAGATGAATCCTACCAAGTCATTCCTGGGAGTCTTTAGCGGCAAATTTCTTGGATTCGTTATTATCTCTAAAGGTATACACGTTGACCCTGAGAAAATCAAAGCCATTCAAGAGATGCATCCTCCACGCAACCTAAAAGAGCTACGAGGATTCCAGGGACGGCTTGCGTACATCAGGAGATTCATCTCAAATCTCTTTATACGCTGTAGACCGTTCACTCAACTCATGAAGAAAGGTATCTTTTATTTGGACTGAAGAATGTCAACGAGCATTTGTAGACATAAAACGGTACTTGATGAACCCTCCAGTTCTAGTGCCTCCAGTGTCAGGAATACCTTTCCTAATGTATGTTCGAGCAATAGACCACTCCTTAGGTGCTTTATTAGCTCAGAAGAATAAAGAAGGTCACGAGCAGGCTATCTACTACCTTAGCTGCATGATGATTGGAGCTGAGCACCGATACACTCCAGTAGAAAAAGAATGTCTAGCTTTGATGTTTGATGTTTAAAAGACGAGACATTATATCACTGGCCAAACTATTCATGTTATTTCTAGAGTTAATCCTCTCAGGATCCTGATGAAGAAGCCCAGTACACTCAATTTTAGGCTTGCAACATGGGCCATATTGTTAGCACAATATGATATAGTTTATGTTCCTCAAAAGTCTGTTAATGGTCAAGCTCTTGCTGACTTTGTAGCAGCTCATCCAGTTTCCGAAACATCTAAACTCTACGATAAGATTCCAGATAAAACCTTGGAATCCAACATGATTTTAGAAGAAATTTTTATTTGGCGTCTATTCTTTGATGGTGCATCCAGAATTGGACCAAAAGATGCTATTGTTGATAGAGTTGGAATCGTCCTCGTCTCACCAAAAGGGTTAGCTATCCAAAGAGCTTATTCTTTAGATGAGCCATATTCCAATAATGTGGCTGAATACAATGCTCTGCTCATTGGTCTCCAATTGGCTAAACAATTAGATATTGAGTATCTTGAAGTTTACGGAGACTCCAAACTGATTGTCAATCAAGTTAGAGGCACATATGAAGTCCGACATCAAGATTCAGTTCCATATCATGATACGGCGATCAGGATGGCTACTTCATTCAAAGGCTTCTTCATCGAGCAAGTACACCGAGCATGTAACACGAAAGCTGATGCTCTTGCCAATCTTGCAGCAGTATTAGCAATTCCCGTCAGAAGACAACAAATGATCGTCATCACTAATAGATAGTTGTTTTGTGTCCAGAATAACTTAAATATGGAAGTTAACAACCCAAACATGGAATTCAACAATTCGGTTAAAATTTATGCCATCAGTGAGGACTGGCGAACTCCTTTTATAGACTTTGTAGTCCATGATATCCTACCGAAAGACCCTAAAGAGGCCACAACAATTCGGCGACGGTCACTCAGATTTTACTATAATTATACTACAAAGACACTTTACAGACGAACATACGACGGCTTACTCCTGCGTTGTCTTGCTGGGGAATAAGCAAAACAAATACTTCGTGAAGCTCATAACGGTGTTTATGGCGCACATCAACCTGGTCCTAAATTGCAGGATCGTATTCGCAGAATGGGTTATTATTGGCCCTCGATGGTGTCTGATGCAATCGAGTATGCAAGAAAGTGCCGAGAATGTCAAATCCATGCTGACTTTATTCATCAACCGTCAAAATTCCTCCACTCGACGGCAGCATCTTGGCCCTTTGAAGCTTGGGAAATGGATGTCATTAGTCATATCAACCCTCCTTCGTCCAGAGGACATCGGTTCATATTAGCCATAACTGATTACTTCTCAAAATAGGCTGAAGCTATACCTCTAGCTAGGTCAAGACAAGCAGTATCATCAACTTTATCAAACATCATGTGATTTATAGGTTCGATATTCTTCGATGAATCATTCACGATAATGGGCCATAATTTATCAGTCAGAAATTTACTCGATAATGCGATGACAACAAGATCAATAATATTTCTTCTACAGCTTACAATCCTGTAGCTAACGGGTTGGCAGAAGCATTTAACAAAACCATCATCAAACTCCTTAAGAAGTTTGTTTCTACCAACAAACGGAACTGGAGTAAGAAGTTTGGAGAATGTCTATGGGCTTACCGTACTACTATACGTACTCCTACAGGCTGCACACATTTTTCTTTGGTGTACGGATGCGAGGCTGTCTTACCATTAGAAATCCAGATCCCTTCCCTAAGGATTTCCATTGCCAATGAAGTAACAACCGAAAATAATGATCGCCTGAGACTTTAGGAGCTTGAAGCGCTTAACGAGACACAGCTCCTAGCTCAACAACATATTGACTTATACCAAGCTCGTCTCTCAAAAGCTTTCAACTGTAAAGCCAAAGCCCAATCATTTCAAAAAAGAGAACTAGTTCTAACCGTCAGACGTCCTATGACTATGACGCACATGAGCAAAGGCAAATTTGAAGCGAAGTGGGAAGGACCTTATGTTGTAAGTAAAATTTTCTCCAATGGAGCATATCAATTGACTGGTATGGATGGTCGAGTCGCCATGATGCCCATTAATGGCAAATTTCTCAAAAAATATTATGTTTGAAGAATTTAAATAAAATTCTTTTTTATTTGCATAAATTTAAAACAGAAGAAAATACATTAACGAGGACCGGAGCCCTCCTGATTGAAAACATATTTAGCAAGAAGCTCGAAGACATTATTGTCCGATGACACCAGCAATTCGCAGGCGGCTTTTCTTAAAGCTTCTTCTTCAGCAGTACTCCCAGGCTCCACTAGTTCGGCGAGAATATCCTGCTTCTATCTAGGGATAGTCAAACTTTCTTCGACTTCCGGCTGAATAGGCAGCGAAGGCTCATCGGAAGGAGTTTCGCGGTTGGCTTCGATCTTTGGGATAACTCCTGTCTCCCTAGGCATTTCTTCTGAAGACATTTACAAAAGAAGGAAAAGGGGTGAATGATGCTTTCATAAAAGTTCCACACGATTTATAGACAGAAAAGCCAAATATTCTGTCTTGCGAATCGAAACAACCTTTCTCGAAAGGCATGTTTGTTCATCTTATGAAGAGAACTTCATTTATTCTTTATAATTGAAGCGACCTTTCCTTGAAAAGGCATGCTGATTCATCCGTCGTTTCATCTCTACTTCATTGCAGGAATGGTCCTACATTTATAATAAATCCCCGTGAAGTCTATCAAAATAATCAAATCTGTCTTTTGAAACCCAACTGTTTTAAAAGATATCTTTTCTTTATGATAAATCCAGATATTGTCTTTTTAGGCACAATATTCTATCTTTAAAGTCCCAGCGGACTTGAAGATCATTTATAGAAAAATGAATTCACGTCCACATTACCTCTGGATTTTGATTTCTATATTATCACATCAAATCAAATCATAAAGAAGAGAAAATCATTCATTATTCCTTCTTTAAAAACATAGTTACATCTTAATGGAAATCTATTACATCTCTGATTTTTATTCTAGATACATCTTAATGGAAATCTATTACATCTCGGATTTTCATTCTAAATCTAACAAATGAAGGTCTATTACATCTTTGGATCTTCTTGTTAATGCCAGTTCCCTGTCGTCTCAACCTGAAGCAACGAGCAAGACAATAGAAGTAACTCTGGTCTTCTCTCTCAGAAAGACGAGAGAAGAACCCCAGAGTACAGCAGCTCAAAGATAAGCTGCTGTCAATACAACTGGTGGAGAAGAGACAACCCGTCATGAGAATTAGGAATGAGATCACCCTCGTGATACAATTCCTAATTTTGTCTCTCCACCGTCCAACTCTCATGTATAAAGGCCCTTCCTACTATCTGAGGAAGACCTTTCTGGAACATGGAGAGTCCTGAGCTGTCTGATTTGAGCGTCAGAATCACATGAGCTGTCTGATGTGAGTGTCAGAAGAATGCTCCCCACAACATCCAAGTCGCCAATGCCAGTTCTGAAGAAGCCTGCCAACCAAATTTTTGCAAATATCAACAAAGAAAGAAAAGTTAGCAAAATTTATCAAACTGTGCGCCTTTGATCAACAGGCGCACATCATCAGAGTTAGCCTATTAGGCGCCTATGATAAAACATGCACCTCTGACCGAAGTCAGGCACTGGATTACAGTGTGCGCCTCTTCTCAGAATTTCAGGCGCACGTCTACAAACATGCGCCTCTGATCGAAGTCAGGCACCGGATTGCAGTGCGCGCCACTTCTCAGAATTTCAGACGCACGTCTAAAACATGCACCTCTGACCGAAGTCAGGCACTGGATTGCAGTACATGCCTCTTCTCAGAATTTTAGGCGTACGTCTACAAACATGCGCCTCTGATCGAATTCAGGCACTGGATTACAGTGCGCGCCTCTTCTCAGAATTTCAGGCGCACGTCTACAACATGCGCCTCTGACCAAAGTTAGGCACTGGATTGCAGTACGTGCTTCTTCTCAGAATTTCAGACGCACTTCTACAATATGCACCTTATTTCTATAAATCAGTGCCTATCTTCAAAACAATCTTAGTATAAAGCGGCACAAGTTAAACACAATTCATGAATGGCACTCATGTATAGAAACCACTAGTTTTTTGTTGGAACTTACCATCAAAATCAGCTATGTTTGGGCGAAAGATCGTCGATGATGTAAAGCACAGCAAACCAACATCCAAAGACATGGTGTGCAGAAGAAAGCATCGGATTTTCGTGGCGCAAGAGGGCTCACGAATGTTGAACTCTTGACCGCCAAAGGGTTTCTGCAAAGAACCATTGCCATCAACAGAAAGAAGAAACGAAAAAAAAAGTTCATGGACATTTCTTTTTGATTTCTCTTATCAACTACTTATTGAGTTTAGAAGATATGAACGGACGCGTCATTCTAGGAACCTATCTCGGAAAGGACCTAAATAAAAGGTGCTCAAACCACACAAAAACTGCCACGTATTCTTTGTAAAAGTAGCAAACATTTAAGTTAGTCAAAAGGGTGCATTGGCACTCGCCACTAAATAGACCACACGAAAAGAATTGTAGAAAGGTGCCAGAAATAAAATTTTCATTTAGTACATAGGGGAAAACAAGCCCCTATAAAATAAGTTGCGCAAAAGACAAAAGAATAACTGGTGCCCCTACAGAAACTATTACTTCTTCTTGTCTTCTTCACCAGCTTGGCAAAGAGAAGCGCCTAACTTGCGCATATCACGAATCCCTGAACGATGCATCAGACGAAGAATTCCTTCTGCGTCATCGCGCTCTTCAGAAGAGGCCGAAGGACCACTGTTCGGACGATCGAAGACTGCTGGGGTCAATCCAAAGCATTCTAAGAGATTATTTGCTCGCAGCAATTGGTCAGCCTCGGACAAGATTGTAGGCACAGTGTCAGGCCTTGTTTCTTGAAATTTACTTCGACATTTACGTCGGTCGCCATCTCCTTTTTCTTAGGTGCCATGGAAGTACAAAAATAAAGGATGAATACAAGGACCTCTCCCTTTATATATGACCAACCAACGCTTCATATTCCCCATGAGAAACCGAACATCATCAATGCAACTCGGGAAGACGAAGAGGAGATTGAATATTTCCAAAAAGAAATTTATTATGATGGTTGAGCATTGACTGGCGCAATCCAAATAAAACTAGTATTATTCAAAGTATTTCAAAACTCAGAAGTATTTTCAAGTTTCAAAAACTTTGAAGGGGGTCTTGTAGAGCCTAAAAATTAAGAGGCGCCACTCATTAAAGTCTTCAATCATCTGATGGCGCCAAACCAATCAAGTTGTGCCGGATCATCAAGTTGCGCAGCTTCAGATTGCGCCATCGCCAGGTTACGCTGGAGTCAGGGTGCACGGAGCCACACGTGGTGCACTTCCTCGAGAAGCTATAACAACGTCATCATTACCTGACAACTGACAGCACGAAGATTAAGAAAAATCCCTTCGAATCCCGTACAACGCGGCACTCGAAAAGACTTTGTCAACATGTAATTAATGCTGACATCTGGTTGGCACAAGTCACTGAATGGCACAAGGATTAATTAGTACAGCACAGAAGACCTAGTCAAAAGGTGCTAGTCGTTACGTTGCGCCTATGCGCAGCCTGACAAAGTGGCGCCACTTGATCAACTCTTATTTTAAAATAGGGTGACGTGGTGTGCAAGCCATCAACTTCACATAGCGTGTCTACTATACTGCCCACGACCACGTACATCTCAATCAAACGATGCCATGCATCTACAGCAGTTGGTGCAAACCACTTACGCAGGTTGTTGTATTGCACCCTCACGCAACCTGATAAAGCACGCACAAATTGTTCAAATGGTGTTCTAGACAGAGTGACGTGGCGCGCAAGCCACTAACTTCACAGAATATGCCCACTACACTGCCTACAACCATGCACATCTCAATCAAACGATGCCATGCGTCCATAGCAGTTAGTACAACCGTTTGCGCAAGTGAATAGGAGGCGCGCAATCCAGAATAACTACTAAACAATTATTTTAAGAACTCTATAAATAGGGTTTCAAATCATTCTCAAAGCATCAAGAGTGATCATAATCTCTTGCTAAAGTGCTGCTACATTCTCCAGAGGCTGGTGTCTTCGATATCACATCGTCCAAGGGATAAAGTGATCGTCTTCTGATCAGATTCCTATAGTTGTACTTCCCCAAAAATTAATTATAATCATGTACTCTTTTTCTTAGTTTGTAATATTTTTTTTGTTCTTTGCAAATACTGTGAAATCAATATTCAATGGTGAAGGGCAATCCATAAATAGACCCCTACTATTTGATGGAACAATCTATACATACTGGAAAAGACTGACAATCTTCTTAAAGTCTCTTGACTTTGATCTTTGCTCTATAGTTATTAACGGTTATAAGAAACTGACACCTACAGTGGTTGATGGCGTACTTACAGACAAGCCTCATGATAAATATACAGAGGCAGAAAAAGCAAAGGCTAGTCTAGATGCACGTGCCCTCAACGTACTGTTTTGTGCAATTAACAAGACGGAGTTTAATCAAAGTTTTAACTTGTAAGACGTCTCATGAGATTTAGAAACTTCTTAAGGTAACTCATGAAGGTACTTCCCAAGTGAAGGAATCCAAAATTAGCAGACTAACATAGGAATATGAATCTTTCAAAATGAAACCCGACGAGTGAATTACACAGAGGTTTACTCGTTTCCTTGATATTACTAATCCTTTGCAATCTTTTGGTATGGATTACAGTAATCACGAGAAGGTCAGAAAAGTGCTATAGGCTCTAACCAAGAACTGGAACCCAAAGAAAACGACAATCATTGAAGGAAACGATCTTACCAAAATGACTCTGGAAACACTTATGGGCAAGTTGATGACCCATGAGCTGGACCTACAAGAGTTTGAAGAAGCAATCCCAAAAGAAAAATCTATCGCCTTCAAAGCTCAAGCCAGAAGATCAACATGCAAAGACTCTGATAAAAAATCATCCAGTGGTGATGAATAAACCCTGCTAGTGAAGAATTTCAAAAAAATTCTTAAAGTTTGAGAAATCAAGCAGAAGGAAGAAAGATGTCCATGAAAGCAATGAAGAAGAAACAATCTACTTTGGATGTAAGAAGTCAGGGCATATGAAGAAGGACTGCCCAACTCCAAAGAAAAGCAGTCCATATGATAGATTAAGATCAAGCCGAAGAACAAGAACTGGTCGAAAGTATGCAAATACAAGTATCTGGCATGAAAGTGATGCTAGTAAATCAAAGGAAGAAGACAGACCCTGCAGCACTGTAAATGTCTGTCTGTCTTATAGCTTTCGGTAAGGTATCCTCAAATCCTCTATATGATAACTTTACTTTCGATGAGCTAAAAAATTCCTTCAGTGAATTACATGAAGAACACAAATGTGCTTGACAATTATAAGCAATCTCGAAAAGAGGTCAAGGCATGCACAACCGAAGTAGCTAGATTGTCAAATATCATTAAAGATAATAGAGAGACATCTACTACCAGTAACACGGATGAGATAGCCAAGCTTAAAGTAGACTATCATGAGGCTATCCTCAAAATTGAAAAGAAAGAAAGAGACTATGCAAAGATACAAGAGTTATATGACATAGAGAAGAAGAGGCACTTAGTCACAGAGCAAAGACTCATTGATATGACCGCTAAATATGAAGTGTCTTATGCGGTTTCTAAAAAGTTAGAAATCAAGTTAGGCAAACAGGTTATACCTATAACACAGCCTAAAGCTAGTCCTAATGCTAAGCATACACCTAAGATGACTAAACCACAGAAAACACGTAAGAAATACGAATATCACCATGCTTTCACATGTAGATTTTCAAAGAAACCACATATGTATGTCAACACAAATTCAACTAACATATTTTCAAAACTTACTTGTACGTACTGTTGTACTCATGGGCACATATCACAGTATTGTCTAGTAAGAAAGCTTATTGACAATCATACACTGATTTGGAGACCTAAGACTAATCAACATGGGCCCTTCAATAAATGGGTACCAAAGGATTCATCTACTTGTTTTGTAGGTGAACACTCAACCCTCTCATGCTAAAAATAAGTGGATCCTCGATAGCAGATGTTTGCAGCACATGACTGGTGATGCATCTTTGTTCGCTACGCTATTGCTGAAGAAAGAAGGATACGTCTCCTTCGGAAACAAACTGAGAGGTGATATCATTGGAAATATCATTGTTGGTATATCTCCTTATCCTGTAATAAAAGATGTTGGTCTAGTTACAAAATTGAAACATAACCTACTGAGCATAAGTCACTTGGCAGATAATGGTTATTGCATCAATTTTATAAAAGATAAATGTACAATATATGATATATCATCTGGTAATCCCGTATATGAAGGGATTAGAGAAGACAATATTTATGTTTTCTTTCTAGACAGTACTAATAATGCAGGAAGATGCCTAGTAGCAAACTTAGATGAAGGCTGGCTGTGGCATATGAGGCTAGGACATGCTAAAATGGATGCTATCTCACGGCTAAGCACTAAAAAGTTGGTAAAAGGACTCCTTGAGATATCATTCAAGAGAGATATGGTATGTACAGACTGTGAAAAGAACAACGCACATAGGTCTACATTTAAATCCATCAACGCTATAAGTACTTCTAGACCTTTGCAGTTGATTACATATGAATTTATTTGGTCCTAGTAGAGTCGCTAGTCTTGGTGGTAAACTCTACGTTTTTGTTATCGTTGATAATTTCTCTCGTTTTACTTGGGTTTTCTATTTATCAAAAAAAAGTGATGCAATTTCTGAACTTCAGATATTCTGTAAAACAGTACAAAACGAAAAAGGCTTCATGATTACTCGTATCTAAAGTGATCATGGTGGCGAATTCGAAAATACTAATTTCAAAAAGTTTTGTGATGAAAGTGGATATTACCATGAGTTTTTTTGTCCTAGAACTTCTCAACAAAATGGTATTATGGAGCAGAAGAACCGTACTCTAAGCGAGATGGCTAGAGTCATACTGAATCAACACAATCTTCCTAAATATTTTTGGGTAAAAGCTGTAAGTACAGCCTGTCATATTTTAAATATGGTGTTAATTTGACCTATCTCGAAGAAAACACCTTATGAACTTTGGTTTGGAAGAATTCCAAATATTTCATATTTTAAAGTTTTTAGATGTTGTTATTTTATCTTGAACACCAAGGACAACTTGGGAAAGTTCGACTCTAAAGCAGATGAAGGGACATTTCTCGGATATACTACTAAAAGTAAGGGATATAGAATTTTCAATAAAAGATCTATGATTGTTGAAGAATCCATTAACGTTACTTTTGATGAGCTCAATAGTCACAGATCTAGCGACAGTGATGATGAAGATGTACAAACCAGAACCGATAAATGCCTCGTGAAAGATCTGACTCATAGATTCGAGTCATTGAAGTTCTTGCCAGATCATCCAGAGATGCTCATTATAGGTGATGTATCAAAAGATGTAAGTACATGCTCTTCATATAGAGATACTAAAATAGCAGTTAATGTAGCCTTCATTTCACAAGTAGAACCTAAGAATGTAGCAGATGCTTTTAATGATGAATTTTAGATTGATGCCATGTAAGAGGAACTTAATTAATTTAAGAGAAACCAAGTTTGGTAACTCATTCCTAAACCTATTGGTCAATCGATATGGGTGTTCGAAATAAATTAAATAAAGATGGAGAAGTTCTACGCAACAAAGTACGTCAAATGGCACAAGGTTATAATCAAGAAGAAGGTATTGATTATGACAAAACATATGCTCATGTTGCTAGACTAGAAGCTATCCGCATATTTTGTACATTTGCATGTTTTAATGAATTTAAATTATTTCAAATGGACTTGAAAAGTGCATTTTTAAACGAATTTTTGAAAGAATAAGTTTTTGTGAAACAACCCCTGGTTTTGAATATTTTTAAAAACCTGATCACGTCTTCAAACTTAAGAAAGCACTCTATGGACTCAAACAGGCACCTCATGCTTGGTATGAACGCCTAAGTGCCTTCTTACTTAAAAATGGTTTTTCAAAAGGAAGAGTTGATACTACTTTATTTATCAAGTCTTTAGATAATGATACTCTTCTTGTGCAAATATATGTCGATGACATCATATTCGGATCTACTAATGAAAAACTTTGTCAAGAGTTTGCTAAGTGTATGCAGAGTGAATTTGAGATGAGTATGATAGGAGAGCTGAACTTCTTCCTAGGACCTCAGATCAAACAATACTCAAAAAGAACATTCATCAATCAAGCTAAATATACAAAGAACATACTGAAAAAGTACGACTCCGACAACGAAAAGCCAATCGAAACTCCAATGGCTTCATCAATATAGCTTGACACTGATGAAAGTGGAAAACTTGTCGACCAGCGTAAGTATCGAGGTATGATTGGTAGTTTATTGTATTTAACTGCTAGTCGCCCAGATATTATGTTTAGTATCTATATTTGTGCACGATATCAGGCAAATCCCAAGGAATCACACTTATATGTCATAAAGCATATCTTTCGATACCTTAAAGGAACTTCAACAATCGGCTTATGGTATTCTAAAACCAAATCCTTTAACCTGATAGGTTGCTCGGATGCAAATTTTGCAGGACGCAAAGTAGACCGTAAAAGTACCAGTGGTACGTGTCATTTCCTAGGAAAAGCCTTAGTCTCATGGTTTAGCAAGAAACAAAATTCTGTAGTACTATCAACTACTGAGGCTGAGTATATCGCCGCAGGACGATGTTGTGCTCAAATTTTATGGATGAAGCAAACCTTAGAAGACTACAATCTGTACTACACTAAGATTCATATTTATTGTGACAACACTAGCACTATTAACCTGACTAAGAACCCTGTATGTCACTCACGCACAAAGCACATAGAGATTCGTCATCACTTTTTTTGCGATCACCAACAACACGGAGATATTTTCTTAGAATTTGTTGACACAGATTATCAACTAGTAGACATTTTCACAAAATTATTGGCTCAAGACCGCTTTAACAATCTGCGTCGAGAGCTCGGCATACTTGAATTTTTAGATTCATAATGTAGTATGATTAGTAAATCAATTTATAAATCAAAACTTTAAACTTTATTAATGGAAGTTATTTTGGGTACAAGCCGAAAGGGTCCTTCTATCATACATGCATAAATAGCCTAAAGCGACACGGTGTACTAGTCTTCGGACTACCGCTAGCTGGGATCCGGCCCCTACAGCTAACCCAAACTAGTAGAAATTATTAAATGAAGAAGTGTGCAAGTTATACATTGAATATTATCAATTATATAGTATTATTGACATTGGAAATACAAGCAGCCGAACTTAGGCAGAACTCAGACCGAGTTTGGATGGTAACTGTATGGATTTCCAGAACAGAACAGTCGGCCCTAGCCTTTATATACCCCACTTTTACGACTTCTATTCTCGTCATCCCACCGAGAATTCTCCCCTAAACCCTAAGTGAAGGTTCTCCTCCTCTTCCCCTTCAAGTTTTATGGAGTTTTGAAGTGATCCCCTTCATCTTCTTCTACTTTCTTCCAAAGGTAATCATCTATCTTGTCTCTTTTCTTTCTATAGCACCCAAAGCCCAAAAGAGAAAGATTGATGCCTCCGAAGTAGGATCAACTTCATCTGACTATGTTCCAACCAATATTTTTAGTCTAACTCGTCCCTCTGATAATGACGACTATGACTCCGGTATATTTTCTGACAAGGAATTTTTGGATCTTTGGTTTAATTCCTTCTTTGGTTGTAAAATCTGTGCTGGAGCTTGTGTCAACTTTACAATTTTTTTCTGAAAATGCTTCTACCTTTAACCAACTTAGAATTCGAGACTTCTTTGAAATTACTGATAATATTTATGATAATGCTGTTAGGATGTTTTACTGTAACTTACAAGTAAAAGATAATGACAATTTCTATTCTTGTGTTGCTGGACAAGAACTTGAGTTCAATGCCACTAATATCAGTGAATATTTTCACATTCCTGATATTGATGAAGCATTGGTGGATATTAACCACATCCAGTTTCCAGAAGGTGTCACCTTTGACTCCTTCAAAGAATTGATGTGTCACCCTCATCCTGTCCCACGTAGGGTGTATTCAAAACACTTGAATCAACACTTCTATAAACTGCATCGCTTTATCTTCTCCGCTTTACTTCCGAAAAGGGAATCTTCTGACGAGATCACCTTCATGGAATTATCTGCGATGTATCATATTCACTTTGGCATACCTTTTTCCATCCCCAAGACTGTTATGGCCTGGATGCTCAATTGTAGAAGTGCGAAGTGTAACCTTGTTTACCCAATGCACTTGGCATCTATCTTCAAGAGATTTGAAATTGATCTTCAAATCTGTCCTTTCTCTTCTCCTGCTACTGAGCTTAGTAGAACTAGGTTGTATCCCAACCCTCCTCCTCCACCCGGTGCCGAACCTGCTGCTTCGGTTCATGATGATAACCCTCAGGCTCCTGCTCCAGCCCCTGCTCCTAGTTTTGACCCAGGCTTTTATCAGCGCTTTGATGACTTTGTTGCCATCTCAGCTCAACGTCATCAGAGCTACATTGACTCTGAGTTCTGCCACATCACCCAGGCACAGGTGTTACAAAATAGCATTGCTGATATATAATGGAGTCTATCTCATGATCCCACACATCCTATTTCGATAATCCATCACCCCAGATTCACTGGTCCGAGGTTCGATAATGAGGCTATCTTTGCTCATTTCGATCCTACTACAGCTTACTTTCTACCAGATGCTCCTGGAGGTGATGATACGCCATTATGATGTAGGACTACAGTTAGTGGTTTTTGGATGTAGTTGCTAGATGATGATCTATATAGTTTCCTTTATGATGTATCAGTCTAAACTTTCAAGTTAGACTTTTTATTAGAATCCTTTTGATAGTCATAAACTTTTGAGTTATGACTTATGCAGTTTATGTTAGTTGTATCTTATTCTAGTAATATTATGAGATTTTTTGTCTTTTCTCACTCCTACTTGTAGTTTACTTTACACATTACAGGAGAGCCATAACATTTTGATCTTGACAAAGGGGAAGAAAGAGCAATGTCACCATTTTTTTCAAGTTATTAGATAAATTTTGGTATAGACTAAAGTTTGTCAATTATCAAAATGGAGGAGATTGTTGGTCCATTACCAAATGGTCACACTCGATTTTATAAATCAACAGATGACTTAAGTCAATAACAAAATATACAAATTACTGCTAACATTTCAGGTCAAGTAAATTCAATATCAGAGAGTGTACTACAACATCAGCAAGCATAAAAATCATCATCCCGAAGTACTTATGCACTGGAATCAGTCTGAGTCATTTTATAGTTTATTATGTATTTTATCCTTTATTGAGTCTAGGATACAAATTGTAAAATCGATTGAGTATTACTGGCTTAGGTTATTCACAGTCCACTCGTCTATAAAGCCTACCCATTCATTCAAAATCCACTTACCAAAAGTTCTATTTATCCTATGCAACAGAATTTGACAAAACATTACTAGATGAACTTAGACAGAACTCAGGCCGAGTTCGGTCCGAGTTCGAACCGAGTTTGGTTGTTTCATATTCACATGTTTGTTACCTCCAAATTTGTATGCAACGTTCGTTTACAAAATCTTTGCATCCGAACTCCACCCGAACTCTACCCGAGTTCGGTTTTCAAAAACACCTATAAATAGAATAGAAAATTTTCTTTTCAAATCACCCATCATTTCTTCTCTTTATCTATTCCTAAAGTATTTTTCAGTGTTCTAAAAGCTTTCATACTCCACCTATACATCTCTTAGCCAAAGCCAGTAATATCGATTCGATTTAGAGTTCTTTGGTTCTCAGGGTTGTAAAGAGGTCATTCAAGTTCAGAAATCATCTCTGTTTTAGGAGCTGGTCGTGCGCTCGTCACCAAGCACGGTGTTGTGAAGTTGGTCGTACACTTGTTACCAAGCACAGTGTTGTAAAGAGACTGCAAGCTCTTAATTAGCTTGTGAATATTGGATTTACAGCAGGCAAGAGTACCTGTGACGGATTAGTCCTCGAAGAGGAAAACCAGTGTATATCGAGGTGTTCATTGAGTTTGATTCTCTGATCTCTTGCTATATTTATTTATTGTCTCTTTATTCACTGCCATAGTTATATGCCTTTTAATATTTTAATTAGTGATTTATTCCGCTGCACTCGTACTCACTCTATTCACCCCCTCTAGAGGTGCTCAATGGTCCTACACTGTATAGTTTATTGAGAGAGAGAGGACAATTACTAGGCATACGGGCTATATGATAGTATTCTGTTGGTTGATAGTTCGGATGAGCTTCGGTTGTATTGATGATTCTGTTGGCCGTTAGTTTCGTGCTACGGTTGTGATATTCTGTTGGTCGTTATTTTCAGAGGAGATGTGATTGTGATTATTCTGTTGGTCGTTAGTTTCGGATGAGCTACGGTTGTGATGGTACATGTATCTGTAAGCCTGAGTGTCGAATGTTGTCCTTGATGTTACATCTTCATGTAGATTGGTTAGGATTAGATCTAGTACCATATTTCTGTCATTCTCTTTAGGCATATTTATTTACTGTTACATTCGGCATGTATATTATGTATCTTGCTATGTCCCTCTGAGGACCTGGTGATCTCTCCAGGTTATTGCTGGGTTTTTTCCAGGTTATTACTGAGATCTTACATAGGCTTAGTAGGAGCTTCGCCATCATGATCTTCAGGTATCATTAGTAGATGCCTTCTTATTTGTTCTTTCTTAGTTAATTCCTTTCTTAGTTCATAGTATAGTTAGCGTTATAGATGAAATATGTAGACTGTGTACTTGCATAGATAATGCTTATCATAGACAACACAATACCACCGATGTTGCGGCGTTGGCTGGGCTTAACCATGAACTCGTATCCGAAAAGTGGGTACGGGTCGTGACAATGGGCATTGATTTGCCTTCCAAAAGCATGAAAACTGTCACAGAATTTTGTGACTTTTTGTGATTTTTGATTTGATTTCTTATCGAATCTAGGCGAATTCAACCCGTACTAATTTACATGGTTTGGAGTTGCTTAGGTTGCCTTCTAAACGAATCAACTAACTCGATAATTGGTCGAGTACTCAAGAAGATACATGATCGAAAAGTGTGGTACCTTATTGCTTCGAAAACATAGTTGCTATGTTTATTGCTGCTACTGTGCTCGGCCTGGCAGTTGTTGCGGGCTCCAACGACCCCACGGTGGGTGCAAGCGACTAGGAAGGTGCGCGGTGGTCGTCCAAGGTCGGGAATGAGGCTAGGAGATCACGAGATTAGGTATTTTAGGTTTTCTTGATTTCTCTCTATCGATATTTCCTTTATGTTCAATTTTTTTCTAATTTATAATCAAATTTTAAATCAGATTTAATCTCGTTTAAAGGCTGGATTTTATGTAACCGTGTAGAGAACCTTACCTAGTTTTGGTAGGAAAAGATTTGAGGGCTTTTGTTTTAAATCCATGAGAATTTGAATCTCTTCAAATCTCTCAAATTCTACGTAGGTCCTATGTTGGGCTCAGGGAGAGTATAGGTAGGGATAATGAACAGTGGCTAGCACTGTTGATCAATAGAGTGTTTCTTTTTCTTTTCTTTTTTTCTTTTCTTTTTTCTATATATCACTCTATTTATATATGTATTTATAACTATCTCTCTCTCTCTCTCTCTCTCTCTATATATATATATATATATATATATATATATATCTTTCTCTCTCTATAACTACTCATATCCATATATGGAGGATCATTTACTATATTCTAATATATATTTAAGATATATAATAAATATTGGTTTACCAAAAAAAATATAATACGCATTTATAACAATAATAATGGCTCATTAATCCAAGATAACAAAATTATATGCACTAATATAGTGAATATCCCAAAAATTATTTATACTAATTTTATTTAAATGAAAGTAGCCATAATAGATTCAGGGAAGGTTTCTCCATAAAAAGAATATTAACTATCAGTAACATTATATAGAAAGCGTAACATTTATTTATGAAAAATAAAAATAATGGATCACTAAAATAAATCACCAAAACATATATGCAATATACATCTACATGGACCATTTTGGACGCACTACCCGACTGGGTTTGGGTCAAATTTGATTAGTTTAGCACAATCGGATCTCCTAAAAAGTTAATAATATATTTAATAAATAATTAAATCGGTTATAGGGGTTAAGTCGCAACTTGGCTTGGTTTTCCTAGTTGGGATACTGCTATGGCTAGGTCTCCCCTAGCATGGCTAATACGCTAGTCAAGGCACACGATTACACTTTCCGTGCCAAAATTCTTGGTCATCTTGTACACCAAAATTTAACCATGGCTAAGGTCATCTATAAATTAATTAAAAAATTTACAAAATTCTATAAATCCCTATTTAAGTCAAATAAATAATAATAATAATAATTTCAAAAATTCAGGGGTATTACAAGAGGACTCATTCCTAATAGTTCTATGGGTTAGAATGGTGTCATTTGGGTAGTTACGGGATTGTGACCACCAAGTATTTGTCAAAATAACCAATAGGCTATTTTAGTTTTGATTTTCAGTTTTTCTCTTGGATGTAGCTTGGGTTGCTCATTTGGATAGGTATTTATGTTCTAAGTGTTATATCTAAATCTGATACATATATATTTATATGTATGGATCTATATGTATATGTATCTTGTATATAGGCATTTGTGTTCACTGGTTTTTGAGCCTCATGAGCACTGTTTTGAGTTTCATGTGTTAGGGGACTATTGTGTGGTTTCTTGTGAGTGTCCTTGAGCCTAAGGGTTCCCTTATAGAAGTTAGAGTATTAGCTATTGGTGGCAAGTTGGCGTCCTAAGAGAGGTTTAGTGAGTGTGTGAGAGGGGTGTGGACAGCCCATTGTATTGCTTGGGCAGACAGGGGACTGTCTTCCCATATTCTATTGGCCAGTACCTCTTTGGCAGTAGGCCATGTTGGCTAGTACCTCTTAGGAAGCATGTACCAGTCCTATGGCTATACATGTATCAGTCATATCATTTTTATGTATCAATTATCTAGGAGGAACACATATAAGTATAAGGGAATGAGCCTTAGATTACGGGAAGCTTGTGAGGAGTGTTAGTAGGGTAGTTTGGATTGATACATTGAGTATCAATGAAATTCCTATGTCAGTGTGCTACAGTGAGAGGAGTATCAGTCCATATAGTGGACAGTATGCATGTATCAGTCTATACGACTTGAGGTATTAGTAGAGGCAATAAAATAATTTGTGTATCAGTTATATATAGGAGTATCAGCCTTATCTGGCTCATATACAACTATTGCTTCTAAATGGGTATCAGTGTCAAGACATGGTCGGATACTATAAAATGGTATCAGTAGAGAGGAAGGGGACTTGGATGAGGGTCATTAGCATCAGCTAACAGTGAGTGAGTGTCTAACTGTCATGACAGTGTACATAGGTGTCTTGATAGGATTAGGGCGAGCAGTAGGAGAGAGTTAGGCCCTACACATACAGAGAATGGATTATGAGTAGTAGGATATGGGTGCATGTCTGCCATTGATTGTAAAAGTACAGAACAATTTTATGGGAGGACTGCACTTAGACTCACAAAACAAACTCGCTTGTACAAAGAAAGCCTAGGGACGAAAGCCTAGGTACAGCAGACTAAGTACAATTGTTTATTTTAGATTCTGGGGGGTGACGATAGAGGCTCGGGAAGGCGACGGCAGTCCTGCCTTACTCCTTGGACGATCGGTATGCAGCCTTGGCTCCAGAAGATTTGCTCGACGTTGAAGAAATGCTCTCTTTGCTCCCTCTCTGCTTTTTCTCTCCAAGTATTCTCGTGTTCTCTGATCTCGAAAAGGGGTCTCTCTGGTCATACTCTCTCCGTTGTGTATATTGCCAAGGAATGTATATCTTGTAAGAGAATGGCACCTTGCTATTTATAGGAATGGGGTGTGATCATTAGGATTGCAAATAATTGCTTCCTGGAGATGGCGGCAGCCTGTGGATTGGTCAATCTAGGTCATTAGTTTTGAGTGTGATGAATCTGGACCATTAAGTGTAGATTACACCAAATCTCATCAGCAATTAATGCTGATTAGAATAAATCTTCCTCATAATAATCTTCTGATGTCTGCAAATAAATTTGATTTATTCTCCATCCACGTGTCCCAGATTATTGGGATTTGACCCAATCTTCGATTGCAATAAAGCTGGGAAATTGATCGGCTTAGGACATGTGTCCTAGGAGCCACTGGGGGATCTGAACCGCATAAAAATTGAGCCGCATAAGATTTGGGCCACATGTCAGGGCTGCTTGGGTAGTGGCCCCCCCTTCGAACCTTTGAACCGCATAGAGATGATCATTGCGAGCCGTATAGGGATGCATCCGCCTAAGCCGCATCGAAATGGTCCTCTTGAGCCGCATGGGAAGGCCTCCGCTTGAGCCGCATGAGACTGTTTCAGCCTGAGCCGCATAGAACGGCTTCATTCTGAACCGCATGGGAAGTCTTCGCTCGAGCCGCATACGAACGCCCACGTGGCAAGGCCACGTGGCATTTTTATAGATCTCAGAGGATTGTGTCAGAGATCTCTTTCTCTTCCCTAGGGCTCTGTTATTATGACAGAGTCATAATTGCCTCTCTTGTGTCAGGGCTGTCACTTTTTTCAGAGTTGTCAGCCGCCAACGTAATTAATGTAGCATTAGACGGAGGGGAGCACTGTTACGCCACGTGTCTTCTGAGCCGTATGGGATGTCTTGGGCTGCATAGTCCCTTATGCCCCATGACTTTCTAAGCCACAAGGGCTTTATGAGCCGTATGGGGTTTCCTAGCTGCATGGATCATTTTCCATGCTTCTACAAGACCCCCTTCAAAGTTTTCAATTTACAAAATTGAAATACTTTGAATAAGAAGCATGGCTGTATATTCTTCTGGCCACATATGAAACCCTGACCGCATGGATATCTTGGCCGCATAGATTGTTCAGCCGTAGAGATGTTAACCGTAGAGACTTTCGAGCCGCATAGCTTCTTGCCACGTGTGCAGGTCTTTAATTGCCTTAAATTCGTTTCAGCGCCATTTTGTAGGAGGAAATCCCAAGGGTCGGCTCATTAAATCTTTCAAATTTTACGCCCAGGAAGAATCTCGAAGACGAAATCCGAGGAGTCGGTTTCGCTTTTTACGAGGCGGTTATTGGCCCACGTATCCTCCTTCTCTCGTCCTCCTATAAATAGGAGGAGTTTGAAGAGAGAAAGGGCTTCTTTACTTTCTTTCTTTTTCCTCAAATCTTCCCTATCTTGATTGTCCTTTTCCTCTCCGATAACTAATGGCTCCCAAGAAGACCGTGGCAGCAAAGGGCAAGAAGGCAGCCTCTACTTCCACCTCGACTGCGGCTGCTCCTCCGCCGGTCGTCGTACCCGCTGTTCATCCTGACGTTTATCCCCCCATTACTGGTAAGGATAATGTATGAGTTAAAGAACCCTAACTGCCATGGCTACGTCGCATACTTTATGCACGAGTCTTTACGAGCCGCATGTTCGTCCTACGGCTGAGCTGCGAGCCGCATAAGAAAACTACCGTGTCCGCATATGCGCTTCGTCGACGAAGCCGCATAAGCAACGCTAAACCTCATAGACTTTTATTGAACGGAGCCGCATAAGTGATCCTCTGAGCTTGAGCCGCATGAGGCTTTGTTAAGTTGGAGCCGCATAAGGCTTCGGAGCCGCATAAGGCTTCATGGAGCCGCATGGATGTTTTCCTGAGTCGCATGAGGCTTGGAAGCACCCAATCAGCTCTCTTTATCCATCCGTTTAACTTATCTTTCTCTGTCTTTTCTTCAGTGAATCTGCCGGTTAATGCTGCTGGAGAACTCTTGGTGGGTAGCGCCCAAGCTACTCTCGGCTATAGGTACGACCATATTGTTCAGCATATGACGGACCAGTTTTCGAGGGATGAGCCTCTGGCTAGACTGAATTCCATCAAGCACCAGTCTTTCCATTTCCTTAACGCTATGATGAACTCTGGGAAATTTGAAGGAAAATATTTGAAGCCTGCGTTCTTCTTTAGAGACGCCTTGACTGTGGAGAACAGTCATGTTCTGGAGGTGTCGGAGAACTGGAGTTTTATCTCTAACGGGATGGCGATCCGCATCCCCCAAATGGAGCGACACTTCCCGTTATCTTGGTTCAATATACTTCCAATAGACCGAAAGATGAGAGAGACTTTAACTCCTACCCGAGGTGGGATGTTTGTGGGAGACATCCATTATAACAACAGCATGAAGTCAGTGACTGCAGGCAAGGTGCACACCAGCTGTTCTGTAACGAGATTGGTCGCAGGTACTTTTCTGAACGTGCCGGGCCCCAATTTCACATTTTCTACCGTCGACACTTTTATAAATCAACTTGCTTGGAAGGGCTCCTACCCCATCGGCCGGTTGATGCTCCCTAGTTGGACACATCCTATTACCTCGTGGACCAATCTGTCTACATGGATCTTATAAAAGTACGAGGCCTTTTTGTGTGAGATTGGCCTTTACCATGCCATTCGGGGCACCAGCCATGGCTTGCCCATAAATAAGAAGTTGTTCATGTCTCTGCTGGAGATGTACAATTGCCGTACGTGAACCTTCTAAACATCCATAGGGGAAATGGGGCTTGCGCTCTACGAAATGCACGCGGTCTCCAAGCTTCCTTGGGGGGACGAAGCTTTTGAGGCGTATACTCCCACGAATGAGGAGTTCGAAGATTTGGAAAGACAGTATCCAGGCTTCGTGCCCCTTTATCAAGATATATTGTGCCACTACAGCACATGTCATCAAACAGCCAGAAAAAATAATAACTCGGAAGGGAATGCTCCCCATACCAAGGACTGGGTGCACTATCTCTTCCCGACAGATGCCTCAGGATGAATTACTTCCCGTCGCCCTCGATCCCGGGAGGCGGTGAAAGACTTGGTGTCGTCGGCTAAGAGGGTGGCCACCACCAGTGACAGATTTGGGAGTAAAACCGACTCTTTCGGTTATTTCTACCAGGATACCCAAGAGTTGTCAAAAAAAGCGCTCCTGGCAGGATTTTTAATGGTATGGCTGCGAAACTGTGTAGTCTCTGGAGGAGCTCGTTCTATCGAGAGAATCAGTCGTAACTTTATCCTTCCGGCTGTGAAGTCAGTTTTGCGAATCAGGCTAGCTCTCCTCCCGACCATGGTGTGCAGCATACACCATGGCCTTCGTACCTTCACATCTAAGGTCATTGCTCGTAACGTGACCAAGGATTTTGAACGAACTGAGTTGCCCTATCACTATTTGATGGGGTGGCTGTTGATACATTATCCGTCTTTGATGAGACCGGGCTCTGAAGACGGTTTGACTGATGATGACGCATTTATCTTCCGCTATCGTGACGAGCCTTGGGAGTGTGAGACCATGCGGGCTTGTTGGATGGCATTGGCGAGGGCAGATATGTATCATATTTTCGTATCCGTCCCTCGCTTTACTGCCAGGGACATAGAGGCTGTACATCTTGACGGTATTGCGCCCCCTCAACTTCTGGACGGCCAGATGCTCCTATGGCTGCGTAACATCTGCCCCGCACATCTGGTGTATCCTAACTACAATACTGTTTTTCTGGAGCCTTATCTGCCTAGCAGGTTTGCCCGTCAGTTTGGATACAGCCAGCTTTGTTTAGACAATCCCAGCTCCTGTCTGGGCTTTGAAGGCAGCCTTCTTGATGGTATCAGGGCTTGGCAATACTATGATACATTCCATACCCGTACCATTTTCTCCGTCCCTGCCATTAAGGCGTCAGTGGAGATCTTGTACATGGCAGCCTTGTACCATGTCATGGTGAACAAACCTCCGGTCGGTTTTAACCCGGGTGCCAGTTTTATTGTTGGTACCGGCCTGGAGGAAGGGTCTCAAGGGGTCAAAAAGAGAAAGACTAGAGTCGAAGTGCCAGATTTGGCTTCTGTGGCTGAGGATGATGAGGGCAAGGAGCATGATGGAGATGACTCTACCCTCCCAGCGGCAGATGTAGATGTAGATCAGCCGCCAATCTTGCCAGATGAGATATTGGGGGATCAGCCATCCGTTGCGCTTGGCCATGCTCCAAAGTGTAGCAGGCAAGTTTCTCCTGCTGGCGGTATATCTCGCTCCCGGAAGCTGGTTGCAACCAGACACCGCCAGCTAACTATAAGAGAAAGCGGAGAAGAGGTCAGTCCCGTGTCAGAGGTAACCAAACTGCTCTCGATTCTTCCTTCCTTCTTTCCTTCTAGCATTTTAATCATCTTCTTTCCCGCTTGTAGGTGTCAAGAGAAGAAGAGGAGTCCCAAGATGCAGAGGTGGTGACCCGGAATGGCAGGGGCTTCCGTGAGTCTGTCTCTGGGATCGCGAAATCTCCTCGAGACGATGCCGATCGAGCCGTATCCCCCTTCGAGGTGACGGGGACAGAGGACGCTACCGAGTTTAACTTAGAGATTACGGATGAAGAGACCATGCCAGCTGTGAATGAGCTGCAGCCTCCATGCTCCACCCTTGGTAAGATAAGCCGAATCTTAACCTGTGAGGAGGCCTATCTGCTCTATCATTACGTCCTTTGGGTTACGTTGATTGATTGTTATTCTGGGCATACAGGTCCTGCCTCTCCAGTACCAAGGATGGACATTGTTGAGACAAATCCAGTCGAAGAGACACTGGTGGAGAGGGGTGTACCCCCTCACCTTTCGACTCATTTTGATCGGCCTTCTGAGGGCTCGAGTTTAGCGGGCCAGGTATCGGGGCAGTCGGGGCAGGGAACGATGGTCCTTGCGTCATCCTCTGCTCCGACAGTTCCGAGAATCGACATTTCTGCCCTACCGAGTATCCAAGCTCTCCGGGCGGCGAAAGACGAGTTAGCCGCCATTCACGCATCGTTCTGCTCAGACTCTGTTTCCCTGGTGGCAAGCTCCAGCGTCACTCCTCCGATGTTGCCATCCTCGCTTCTTCTGACGCCATCCTCTGCAGAAGTTTTGGACGATGCGTTACAGGACGTGGTTGCCAGTTTTCATCGTCATTTGAAGAGGGGAATAGAAGCTGCTGTGGAAAGAGGGACCTCTTTCACCTTGGCCCGGCAATACGCCCAGGGTCAAATTGATATCCTTAGGAATCTCCCTGGTGATACAGGAATGGCTGTATTTCTGGAGGCAAAATTGTTAGAGACTGATCAGCTGGTGGCCGAGCTCCGGGTATTGCGACAGGCTGATCTGTCTGCTGTTATAAATGAGGAGCGGGGTTCCCTTATCGCCGCCATAGAGAGGACTAAAGCTGCTCGGGATAAAACCAGGTCGGCCATACTGAAGGACCTCAGCGATTTATCTGATCGGTATGATCAATTGAGTCACGCGAATGAAGACGTCACAGCTCGGGAGGAGACTGCCTCTCGTGAGATTATTGACACACGGAAGAAGATTCTCGCGCTTCAGAGGAAGTTGACTTTCTTGGAGTACGAACTTGAGGTTGCCCGTACTGACAGGGGGCTAATTATTCGGGAGGCTGACAGGGTTAATCAAGCTTCGACAGACCTGGAAACTGCCCTAAGGAAGTTGGAAGACGACTGCCAGGCGCTCATGGATTTGGGCAATGGGGAGCGGTTATCCCGGGAGGCTAAGCGTCGGGCTCGACAGCGGATTGAGCGGGGGACCACCTCAGTGAGAAACCATCTCCTAGAATTGAGTAATGCCGAAATGTAGTCGGCTTTTCTTTCTTTTATTTTGTTCCTGTTTTCTTTTTGAGAGGGACGTGGTCCCAAAAGATGTAATGCTTTTTTCTTCTTTTAAATAAAGAGTACTTTCTATTCTACTCTTCATTTGTATTGCTTGTTGCACCTATGATATGATGGTGATGTTTGCCCCGCGCAGGGGACTTGTTTGTGGACTCGTCATCCATGGCATACCTTGGTTTTAGGTACGGATGACAAGTTTGGTTAGGACACCTGGGACAGCCATGGAAAAGTGGTCATAGATGCTCCTGGTATCGGAAAAAGGAATGCCGTAGAGCAGCTGGGCTTCCGGGGCATGATGAGATAGTGGACTTGTGCTAAGAAACTTAGCAGAGGATATTTGTGGGCCTATTATCCTTGGCGTACCCTGGTTTAGGATACAGATAATAGGATGAAAGGGAACCAACATATTTGCTCAGAGGTAATGAGGACATGGCAAGTATGAGGGTTTCATCGTGGAATCTTCCTACACAGAGGTAATGAGGACATGGCAGGAGTGAATTCAATGGAGACTATTTGTGGTCAACAGAGGACATTTGTGGACCTATTATCCTTGTCGTACTCCGGTTGTGGGTACAGATAATAGGTTGAAAGGGAATCGACATACTTACTCAGAGATAATGAGGACATGGCAAGTATGAAGGTTTCTTCTACGGAGCCTTCCCACTCAGAGGTAATGAGGACATGGTAGGAGTGGGCTCAATGAAGATGGGGTACATAGAACGACTCAGAGGTAATGAGGACATGGAAGTCCTATGTAGGGGGTGATTTATTTTTGGCGAAAGTGAGACGACTCAGAGAAAACATCGACATGGTCGTTTTGGAAGTTTGTGGACCCGTTACCCTTTTTGTGCACCGGGAGTGCGGGTAGTGGATCATAAGGGAGGATCTCTTATAGGAAGAAAGTTCAGAGGTATGATCATACATGACTTACTATCTGAAAGAGTGACCGGGATGTGAGTTCAGAGGCACCAGCGGGTACATGACTCGATATTCTGAAAGTGTGAGTTCAGTGGCACCAGCGGGCACATGACTCGATAATCTGGGATGTTGTGGATGTGAGTTCAGCGGCATGAGAGGGTACATAACTCGGGAATCTAGAGAATGGTGAGTGTGAGTTCAGCGGTACCAGCGGGTACGTGACTCAATGATCTGGGAAAATTATAAGGGTGAGTTCAATGGTGCTAGCGGGCACGTGACTCAAAAATCTAGAAAATTGTAGATGTGAGTTCAGTGGTACCAGCGGGCACATGACTCAATGATCTGGATAATGTCGTTTATACATAGTATTTCTTCAGGAACTTGCCGTTGACGGGCAACATGAGCAAATCCCCATTCTATTTTGCGAGGCGGTAGGCTCCGTTGGAGAATACGGCCTCAATGATAAATGGGCCTTCCCATTTTGGCTGGAACTTGCCGGCGGTCTTGTGACTCATGATCATCGGTCTCCGAAATACCAGAACGAGATCGCCCACCTGGAATGTTCTGATCTTGACCTTCTTGTTGAAGGCTCCGGAGATGCGT
This sequence comes from Iris pallida, assembly GCA_029216955.1. Classification (NCBI taxonomy): domain Eukaryota; kingdom Viridiplantae; phylum Streptophyta; class Magnoliopsida; order Asparagales; family Iridaceae; genus Iris; species Iris pallida. The sequence goes on from JANAVB010007397.1 coordinate 12,534,287, forward strand.
GCTTGGTATAGTTCGATCCTTTGCTGAGCTAGAAGGCGCTTTTCATCTAAGGCCTCCAACTCTTGTAGTCGGCGTCGACAGTTATCATCCGTCGTCAATTGATAAGTGAGGGTAACACGGAGTGAGGGTATTTGAGTCTCTAATGGGAGAACTGCCTCACTCCCATACACCAGGGAGAATGGTGTATTCTCGGTAGCTGTTCGGACTGTAGTACGGTACGCCCATAAACATTCACCGAGCTTTTCATTCCAGTCTCATTTGTTGGAAGAGACAAATTTCTTGAGGAGTTTGATGATTGTTTTGTTGAATGCCTCTGTAAACCCGTTTGTGCTGGGTTGTATGGTGTCGAACCAAAATTCTGGATGCGGTGCTTATCGCAAAACCGATAGAAGGCGTGGCTTGCAAACTGCGAACCATTATCGTGGATGGTCCTTCGGGGCAGTCCAAAGCGATAGATGACGTGATGCTTGAGGAAGCTGATCACGTTCGAAGTTTTGACTTCTGCATGTGGAACAGCTTCTGCCCATTTGGAGAAGTAATCCGTGATCGCATGTATGAAGCGAAGTACACGGAAGGAAGGTGGAGTAATTGGACCAATGATATCCATCCCCCATGCTTCGAAGGGCCAGGATGCCACTGTCGGATGTAGAAATTCGGATGGCTGGTGAATAAAGTCTGCGTGGACTTAGCAGGCTTTGCACCTTCTTGCGTAGTCTATCGTATCCGCTACCATCGTGGGCCAGTAGTAGCCCATTCGGCGAAGACGGTCTTGCAATTTAGGACCAGGCTGATGGGCCCCACACACACCGTCATGAGCTTCTCGTACGGCTTCCTTGGCTTCTACATTTGACAGACACCGAAGCAATAATCCATCATAGGATCGACGATACAGCATTTTTGTCTCTGTATCGTAGAAGAATCTGAGAGAACGCCGTCTGATGGAGGTGACTTCCTTTAGGTTCTCGGGTAGGATATCGTAGACGATGAAGTCAATGAATGGTTGTCTCCAATCTGGGATATTGTCGATCGTCTGGGCAAAGTAACTTGCTACGAATTGAACATTGTTCTTGGGGCAGACCAGTTCATGTCCTTTTACATCTATCGATTGATGAGTATGATTTGGCACTGTTAGGGAAGCGACCAGGCCTGCTAAGGCATCAGCTTCGATATTTTGGAGTCTGGGGACATGTTCGATGAAGAACCCCTCGAACGACGAGATGATGTCGATCGCTATTTGGTGATAGGGGATCATGTCTTCGTGGCGAACTTCGTATGAGTCCCGGATTTGATTGACGATTAACTGAGAATCGCCGTATGCTTCAAGATATTCTACCCCCAGCTCCCTTGCAAGTTGGAGGCCAATGACCAGAGCGTTGTACACGACCACATTGTTAGAGCAGGGTTCCGTGAGGGAGTAAGTACGGTTAATTACCAATCCAGAATGGGAGACTAGCACCACCCCAACTCCGACGACGACGTTGCCCTTGGGTCCAGTTCTCGAAGCATCGTCGAAGAACATTCGCCATATATCATCGTGAGCGGTTGTATTCGAGTCGGCGAACTCATCTGGGATTTCTTCATATATCCTGGATGACTCTGAGCCCGGGTGGGCTGCCAAAAAGTCTGCCAGGGCTTGAACTTTGACAGCCTTTTGCGGGACGAAGATCATATGATATGGGGACAACAATATTACCCATATAGCGAGGCGAGAGCTGAGTGCCCCTTGTTTAGTCATGAGGACCCTGAGAGGGTTGACTCGTGAGATCACATGTATTGTTTGTCCGGTTACATAGTGCCGCGTCTTCTGAATAGCGAACACCAGGACGAGGCATTCCTTCTCCACAGTGGTATATCGGTGCTATGGCCCAATCATCATTCGACTGAGGTAGTATATGGCTTGTTCTTGGCCTGCATCATTATTTTGTGCCAACAGAGCACCAAAGGAATGTTCCATTGCTCGTACGTAGAGCAGGAATGGTTTTCCAGCAACCGGGGCCACCAGGACTGGAGGATTTGACAAATATTCTTTGATGTTGTCGAAGGCACGCTGGCATTCCTCGTCCCATACGAATGAAACGCCTTTCTTTATGAGGTGGGTGAATGGTCGGCACCGCCCAGAGAGGTTAGAGATAAATCTTCTGATGTAAGCTAGCCTCCCTTGAAGGCCTCTGAGTTTGCGGAGATTTTTCAGGGGACCCATCTCCATAATTGCCTTCGTCTTCTCAGGGTTTACATGAATACCCTGGGCGGTGATGATGAAACCCAAGAACTTCCCGATGGATACGCCTATGAAGGACTTTGTGGGATTCATTTTCAAATTGTGCCCTCACATCAGATCGAATACCGTCCTCCGATCCTGTAGATGGTCTTCCTTACGGCGACTCTTGACGGCGATGTCATCAATATAGCATTCCACCGTCTTGCACAAGTGTTCTCTGAAGATAATACTCATGGCTCGTTGATATGTGGCACCAGCATTCTTTAAACCGAAAGGCATGACTGTGTAACAGTATGTGCCAATTGGTGTTCGGAATGATGTATGCTTTTCGTCGTCAGGAGATATCTTGATTTGGTTGTACCCCGAGAATCCATCCATAAATGACATGCGTTCGAAGCCGCAGGTGTTGTCAATCATGATGTCTGTGATAGGGAGAGGGAATTCGTCTTTGGGACATGCCTCGTTCAGATTGCGAAAGTCGATGCAGATTCGGATCTTTCCGTTCTTCTTGAGGATCGGAATTATGTTGGCGACCCAATCCGGATGTTGTTCCTCACGAATGAAGCTGCTGACTATTAGTTTGTTGACTTCGGATTCGATCGTATCCATGACGCCTGGGCGGAAGCGTCGCTGTTGCTGCTTGACTGGCTTTGCATCTGGCCGAATGTTGAGTTTGTGAAGAGCAATGTCGGGATCTAACCCCGACATGTCTTCATAACTTCATGCGAACACATCAATATATTCTCTGACAAGTTCCAGCAGCGATTCTCGCTCTTCGTCTGTTAAGCTTTTACTTACGAAGATTGGTTTTAGAGAAGATTTGCTGCCAAGATCTGCATGTATGACCTCATCTTCAGTGGGAGGTTCTCTCTGTTTGAACCGCTTTTTCTATTATGCATCCAGCTGTTGGGCCCATGGAACTAGCTCGAGGATTTCTGAAATGTCTTCGTCTTCTTCATAAGTGTCGGCGAATGCCATGTTGACTGACAAGACTTGTCTGAATACATCTCTGATGCTGGTATCAGAGTCAGAAGTTGGTAACCCGGTCGAATGTGAATGCCAGTCACATTCTTCATCTGAACTCTCAGGGGTTATCGTGGGTGTTATATACCCTAATTCACATCGAGTCTTGCTGTAGTAGTCCCGTGGTTTGCCTGCCGGAACCGGTGGCTTCAAAGGTAATCATTGCCCCGTGCCGTAGTTCTAGCCCGGCGTAGTCTCTAGATCATACCCTTGTTTTTGCATGAGATATTTAGATTGGGGGCTATAAAGATACAGAGGCAGTCTTCCGGCATCGGATCCATGGTCGACTTCTTCTATGGTGAAGGGATGAGGATCGTCCTTCGGGCCGAAGATGATTGGGTAGTCCCCTCCCTCGATTATGCGATAAGTGTCTTCTGCTGGAGTAAGCTGATTGCGGTGTACACATTTGTTACCTGTGTGTGGAGGTGAGTACCTATACCGTGTTCCGTAGCATACATCGTACAAAGCTTATTAAGCTCGAGGTAGTTCAAAGATAGCCCTTTATTGAAGAAGTAAGGTATCTTTTCTAGGGGATTACATCATCTGCGGAAGGAACATCAGTGTGGGCAGCCACATACCTGGCTAGCTCCGGTTCCTCTTCAGCTACCCCCTGTATAAACGAAGACTGAGAGGACGACCTGGGCAGCTTGATCGTCAGCGGTTATGAGCGTGGAGTTGTTGGCAAACTAGCGACCCCCAGCTTGGCACTCGATGCTGGACGGGGAGTGGTTGGTTCGCTAGAAGTTCCAGGCCTTGCATCGAGGTGACGACCCTTCTTGGGAAGGCGTATCGTCATTATCTTATCGGAGGGATTGAGCTTCTCCGTTTGAGGCTGGCCGGCTCTCGGCAGCCTAATTGTCAGCAGCTCCGTTGTGGATCTTGGCACTTGGCCAGACCTTGGCAGCCGGATTATCATCTGTTCTTCTTGTGTCGAGAGGCTGATTACGTCCTTACGCAGAGTGGCGGTAAGGGGTGCTGACTTGCCAGGTTTGGTAGCTTGGAGGTGGATCGTCAGAGGCTCTACTGATCCTGTGGTTGTCTCGGTACTAGCTTGTACATCTCCTTCACCAAGATGCTTCTTCGACTTTTCGTACAGGTAGAAGTCTGAGTAGTAGGATTTGACCCCTTTGAAGGGATCGATATCAGCAAATTCCGTCCTCACGAAGCCGTGTTTGTCGACATATTTGAAGCATTGGTGCAGCGTGGAAGGCACGATCATATAAACGTGTATCCATGGACGCCCCAAGAGGATGTTGTAAGAAGTGTCTGCATCTATGACGTAGCAGGTGACTTCGGATTGGAGGTCGCTAATTTGACACTTCAGACGAATCTTCCCAATTGGGTAGCTCCTGCCCGAATTAAAACTGCTGATGGCGATGCTTGTAGGCGTCAGGCGATGCATTGGGATGCGGAGATGATGTAGCAGACCCTTCGGGATAATGCTTATGGAAGAGCCAGGATCAATGTGCATTCGATCCACCTTTACGTCACCGATGTATCCAGTGTAGTATAGCGGGCGATCGTGCAGGTTGGTTTTGATGAGCATGTCCTGCGGAGTGAAGACGATGTTGGGCATTGCTCCCGTACAGGCGCTGTCTTGGAGATCTGCAGGCGGGATCTCTCCTGTGAGGTTGACCTGAGCGAGGTACGCGTCGACGTTTTGGAGTGCAACGCTCAAAGCCGCACGAACATCCTTGGAGAGTCTCAAAAGCTCGTATAATGATAACTTGGCCGGTGTGTTGGCCAATTGTGCTAAGATGTCGAAGTTGTAGGGCTTCTCCAGCCCTTGTGATGCCTCTTTTCGGAGGGATTTGTCAAAGCGAGTCTCCCTCGGCCTAGGCTTGTCGGTCGTCGGAGGCTGAGCCGGTCCCGGAGCATCAGTTGTAGTGGGTTGATGATCTTCAGCTGGATTGTCAACCATAGGTTAGGATTGCACCCCAGACCGTGTGACAACGGCTGTAGCTTCTTCGATGTCTGTCGAGATTGTACGGCAGGACCTGATTTTTCTACTCTTCTTCTTGCAGGTAGAAGACGATATAGGCCGAATCACTTCCGATACCAAGTCTGGATGGATCCACATGATCTTCCCTCGTGATGTGGTGAGGGGTACTAGACCAGCGGTCTGATCTCGGGGAGGAGGAAGATTAGCGATCTCCATTATTGCCAGAGGGATGGGGACCACCCCGTCTTGAGTTTCCGTCGGAGGAAAGCTGCCGAATTATACTGACACCATGTTGGCTGCCACGATTACCTCTTCGAAATCGATAGCCAGAGCATTCGAATCGATAAGGTTTTGGATGTACCATTTTAGCTGGTAGCAGTCGTGTGTAGCATGGTGGATATAGCAGTGATAATGGCAGTACTTTGGGTTCTCCATCTCTGTCGCCCGTCGTTCCCGTCTTGGTGGAGGAAGCTGGATTCTGTCTCCTTGTATGAGCATGTCCAAGATGGGCTTGACGTGACCGTCTTCGAAGAAGTAAGTAATTTGCAGCCATTATTTGTCTGCTAGCTTTGGCTCAGGTTTCTGTGCTGTATCGGCCACCATAGCCTGCTTTCCCCTGCTATCCCGATTGTTGGAGGGGCTACCTCCATTATCGTTGTTGGGACACTTGCCCTTGTTCTCTCCATCCGAGATGTGCAATCCCAATTGACGAGCCTTCTTCAATCGTTCTTCGACGCTTGTGGCACTGATGATGAACGTCTTCCAATCCTTGAATTGACTTTCGCCCATCCAGAGACTGATTGTTGGAAGCAGTCTCTTTTGGCAAATTTTAATCAAGAAGGAATCCGGGTTTCCAGAGGGCAACTTTATGGCGGTTTGGCGGAACCTCTCGATGTAGTTCCTTGTCAGCTCTTTCTCCCCTTGGACGACGTCCATGAGGATAGACATGGTGATGTCCTGCCCTACTTCGTAGAATCTCTCCAAGAACATGTGCTTGAAGCCGGTGAAAGAGGGGATGCAGTTGTCCGGCAGATTGCGATACCAGTCGAAGGCGACTCCTTCCAATGCCCCGATGAATAATCGTGTGAGAATGGCATCGTCATGGGGCAGATGGTCGGTGGTGACCTCGAAGTAAGTGATGTACCGACTTGCTGAGGTCTTGCCATCATAAGGATTGATGTTGAACGGCTTATATCTTGGTGGGAATAGAACATCCCTCCATGCAGCAGGGTATGGTTGCCGTATTCTGAGGTCTTGAGAGTTTTTTCGAGCGTGGAACATGGCTCGGAGCTCTTGGACCTCTCTTCTCGCTTCGCGGGCCTCATCCACAGTGGTGGGGGCCGTTACTTCGGGAGGACTGTTGCCCGGGTTTGGTGTCGCTGAGTTCGAGTCCGCATTGACAGCGGGACCCGTACTTGTTTGGCCAGGCGTCCCTCCTTGGAGAGTTGGAAGGGCCGCTTTGATCTCGTCTACAGACTTGACCAAGGCATGCATTATGGCCTCTAGAGTGTCGATGCATTGGCGATCACTGGAACCACCTTGGTTGCTGTCTGTCATGAATACCGTCTTCACATGAGGAGAGATAGACGGAGCGATGGAGGAAGCGCCCTCCGAATCGTACCCCTTTAGTGAGAAGTCATCGGGGTATGTGGGTATGTTCCCTTCTGATTCAGACTCGGAAGGAACAGTACCCCCAGTCTCCGAGTTCGCCTCGTCTTGGGAGTTATGGACGTCCTCGGGGACGTCGAGGTTTACTGTATCCGATGGGAGAGTCGTCTCCCCCGGCTCGTCTTCTTGGAACATCGAATTGCTGTGGAGGCTCGGAGGGGTGCTACCTCCAGCCCCAGCAATCCCCTGCGTTGTGGACAATGAATCTTCCACTATAGCAGATTTCGTCTTACAGCGAGTACCTTAGAAAACTTCGGTGGTGGGCACCCGTTTGGACGACAGTCTTTTAGTCGCAGTGGTTGAAATCTTCGGGCTGGGAAAATTTGTCTTTTTTCCCCTTCCATCAGCGGGGACTTTCCGAGCAGAGTTGTAGGAGGCGACGGGTAGTGCCTCGTCTTTTGAAGATGGCTGTTGTAGTCTTTGAAAGACAGACTGCCGGTCTTCTCGTATCGTCGTGCTGTTGCAGCAGCAGTTGACGATGACTTGGGTGCAGTGACGTCCGTAGAAGGACTCTTTGCACCCCGATGCATCTTCTCTTTCCTTGCGTTTGTGGAGGATGGCCTCATGCAAGTTAGATGGGTCGGGACCGACCATGTTTGCTCCCGGGATTTTGGGAGACTTTTGCGAACCTCTATGTCCGTCTGCCGCTGGGGGCTGGACTCGAGTGGTTCTGTACAACTTCCCATCCGAGGCCCGCGTAGCAGTATGTGGAACGTTCGGATGGTCAGAGGTCAGATCAGCGGACCGAACTCGCCAGGCTCGTGCTGCTTTAGACTTCTTCGCTCTAGTGCGTACGGGCACATAGTAGGAAGAGTCTAAGTGATACTGGAGAGAGTCAGACATATCTTCTTGGGAGCACAAGAGATCAGGACCGTACGAGAGGCGGTCGAAGACAGAGCCGTAGGGAGCAGGCATCATGCGGCTGTCATCGTTGGTCCGTATGCGGCTGGCAGACGTAGCTGTATAGGCTTTCTTCATGCGGTTGGAAGTATCAGCCGTATGAGTCTTCTTTATGCGGCTGGATGATCTGGCCGTCTGGATTTTCTTCATGCGGCCGGTAGATCCACCCGCATGAGCCTCCTGCATGTGGTTGACAGATTTGGCCACAGGAGTGCTCGGCTTCTTCTTGGGGCGCATAGAGTCGCTCTTTGTCCCTGCAAGTCCAGCATCGTAATGCTTTCCTCTGCCGGACTCGGGGACAGCAGAGTTCTCTACGGCTCGAAGTGGAGCCGTATGAGAATCACCCTCGCCGCCTTGGGTAGCAGAGAGTACCCCATCCAGAGCTTGTAGAGGAGCAAACGATTTTGGCCTTCACTCGCAGTGAGCTTTCTTTGTGCGAGTTCGCTTCTGGATCGGGCCAGCACTTCCTTCAGAGAGCATCTCTTCAAATGCTTGTTGGTCGAAACGGACGACCATCTTCTGTTGCTTGGAGCAAAGCTTGGCTGCATCCGATTGCGTCACCAACTCCTCAGCCGTGGAGAAGTTTGTCCCCAGCAGAGTCACCATCGTGTTTGCCATTGATTGTAAAAGTACAGAACAGTTTTATAGGAGGACTGAACTTAGACTCACAATACAAACTCGCTTGTACAAAGAAAGCCTAGGGACGAAAGCCTAGGTACAGCAGACTAAGTACAATTGTTTATTTTAGATTCTGGGGGGTGACGATAGAGGCTCGGAAAGGCGACGGCAGCCCTGTCTTACTCCTTGGACGATCGGTATGCAGCCTTGGCTCCAGAAGATTTGCTCGACGTTGAAGAAATGCTCTCTTTGCTCCCTCTCTACTTTTTCTCTCCAAGTATTCTCGTGTTCTCTGATCTCGAAAAGGGGTCTCTCTGGTCACACTCTCTCCGTTGTGTATATTACCAGGGAATGTATATCTTGTAAGGGAATGGCACCTTGCTATTTATAGGAATGGGGTGTGATCATTAGGGTTGCAAATGATTGCTTCCTGGAGATGGCGGCGGCCTGTGGATTGGTCAATCTAGGCCATTAGTTTTGAGTGTGATGAATCTGGACCATTAAGTGTAGATTACACCAAATCTCATAAACAATTAATGCTGATTGGAATAAATCTTTCTCATAATGATCTTCTGATGTCTGCGAATAAATTTGATTTATTCTCCTTCCATGTGTCCCAGATTATTAGGATTTGATCCAATCTCTGATTATAATAAATCTAAGAAATTGATCAGCCTAGGACACGTGTCCTAGGAGCCACTGGGGGGATCTGAACCGCATGAAAATTGAGCCGCATAAGATTTGGGCCGCATAAGGTTTGGGCCACGTGTCAGGGCTGCTTGGGTAGTGGCCCCCTCCTTCGAACCTTTGAACCGCATGGAGATGATCATTGCGAGCCGCATAGGGATGCATCCGCCTGAGCCGCATGGAAATGGTCCTCTTGAGCCGAATGGAAAGGCCTCCGCTTGAGCCACATGGGACTGTTTCGGCCTGAGCCGCATAGAACGGCTTCATTATGAACTGCATGGGAAGTCTTCGTTCGAGCCACATACGAACGCCCATGTGGCAAGGCCACGTGGCATTTTTATGGATCTCGGGTGATTGTGTCAGAGATCTCGTTGTCTTCCCTAGGGGTCTGTTATTATGACAAAGTCATAATTGCCTCTCTTGTGTCAGGGCTGTCACTTTTTTCAGAATTGTCAGCCGCCAACGTAATTAATGCAGCATAGGGCGGAGGGGAGCACTGTTACGCCACGTGTCTTCTGAGCCGTATGGGATGTCTTGGGCCGCATAGTCCCTTATGCCGCGTGACTTTCTGAGCCGCATGGGCTTTATGAGCCGCATGGGGTTTCCTAGCCGCATGGATCATTTTCCATGCTTCTACCAGTACAGTCCTAACATAGGCTTGTAGGTGAAGTATAGGTGTATATGGATTAAGTGAAAGAGAGGTTGTGTGCATGTTTGTTCAGAGAGAGTTAGGGGAGGAAGGTAATTAAGTGGGAACTTGGGTTCCTACTGATGCATCTGTGCACCTTGTACACAGATTTGATAGACAATAGCCATAGGATACAGTAATATAGGCAGGCATTTGTGGCCTTGACAGTGGTTTAGGGGTTAACATTAGCATATAAAGTACTAGGGGGTACTGTCATGTGACAGTAAGAATTTGTCATGAGTTTATAGGAATGTCATAAACTTGAATATCCAATAGATGAGGGTGAGCCAATATATGTGCATGAGTGTAATAAGAGTGATATAGAATAGTAAACTGTCAAGTGTGACAGTAAATAGGAATGATTAGAGGGAGAGTTAGAGTGAGTGGAGAGTATGGCAGGTTAGATGGGGATGAGAGTGAGAGGGGTATAGACAGGTTAGGCAGGATGGCTTAACCTTGGCCAACTTGACCCTTGGCAGCAAGTATGACCCTGTCTATGCTAGGTTGGTTAGGGGTTCAAGGGTACAGGGTGTTGCACTTGGCAGCATTGGACTTGGGAGAACCTGCTCGAGCTGAAGGAGGCAGTGCACTAACTTTCCTTGAAATACAAGTACACAAGACATTAGAAAAGGGAGGGGCAGGCTTGGTTTGGCCTTGGTAGCCTTGTTTTGGGTTGTGCAAGCCTGACTACGGTTGGCATGGAAGTAAACCCCTATTCCATTTTAGCATATGGTCAGTGCATATACAGGTAGCAGCAAGCAAGGGAACAATGTGTTGTGTGTGTAGGCCTGTAAGGACTCGAATTCAGATGTAATGAGGAGAGGGCAACAGTATGATATAAATAGGGTGACCCTACACTGCAGTAGGTACGACATTGGAGTGGTAGGCAGGTTAGGGGGAGTTCCCCTCTACTTTGATAGGCTAGAGAGTGAGAAGAAGGCTTGTGTGATTGTCCATATGTGGTTCAGTGAGTGTCCTGGTGAATATACTGTAACAAGTAATGCAGGATGGTTAGGAGAGTTCACAAGAGTGTGTAAGGATAGATGAGAGAGCAGTAAAGATGAGTGTCAAGGAGTGACTGTCAAATGACAGCAAAGTGAGTGTGAGTAGGGGCTTAGCCTTTCCTTAGCAGCAAGACTAGATAGGGGTGAGTGTGTTCGACGTAACAAAAGGTTGAACAAACTTTTTGTTTTATTGAACGTATAAGGTATCTGTGTACAAAGAAGGAAGTCCTAAACAGGATATTCTAAGTACAGGGAGAAGAGGTTTCTGGAAAAGTATGACGATGGAGATCGAGCGCTGCAGTAGCTCCTTTACTCCGTTGACGATCTGACGATGAATCAACCTTGCTATGGCTTTCTGGCATCTTTGATGGGACTCTGGGGTCTCCGATCAAGAGGTTATCGGGATGAGAAGATCCTTTGAAAATGGTTGGTTGGTTAGTTCTTTGTTTGGTAGGTGGATGAGGGTGGTCGACTCTTCGTGGATAGAGATTGCTGATCCTTTGAAGATTGTTGATTGTCAATGTTCCCTCTCCTCTTTTATTGATTTTAGGTGGAAGAAGAACTCATTCTATTTATAAAAACTCGAGCACATATGCGATATGCATTAGGGTTCCTAACATATGAAAGAATCTGCCGTCATTGTACGGTGCGGGCTTATGCGGCGCTGACACATGGCGGACATCGAGATTTTCGGCAAATGAGATCTCTGGTGGTTATAAACATAACCGAAGAAGGTGACACATGGCGTGCGCCGATTTGCTTGTTTGGATACAGTCGAGTAAATCTTAAGATTTCATCCTAGACTTGGAGTTTAACTGATCCTCGTCTAAGATTTAAATCAATCTGATATGATATCAATCATGATTAAATCCCAATCTTCTCTGTAAGAGGCGGTTTAACAAACCAATTAGGGTGGCCCCATGCTTCCTATGCCTCTGGTGAGGACCAACTGCTGCTGTGCTTCTGGGGCGACGAGTAGACCGTGCTTCTGGAGACGACGGAACCTCTGTGCTTTCAGGCGACGAATGGACTTGGCTTTGAATGACGACGAGACTTCTGTGCATATAGAGCAACTTATGAAGCTGTGTTTTGGGCTACCGGAGTCACTGTGCTGTAGGCGACAAGTAGGTTTATGCTTCAGGTTGGCGAGGTTACTGTGCTTTGGAGTGACAGGTTGACTTGCATTGGCTACAATAATGGTAGTTCCCAAGTCTCTTGTAGAGAAGTAACTTAAGCTTCTGATCCGAAGAAGACCATTGTGCCATGGGAATAGAGATGGTGTGAGTATATTACTATCCTGCATCTCATGCGGACGCAGGTAAGTAGCTGTGCATCTGAACAGTGAAGGCGTTGGCTGCGAAGGGAAGGGTATGACACCCTTGCACGTTTGAGATTGGTGCAGGCAGGTAGCTGCGCCTCTGGAGTAAAGACACTGGCTTTTAAAGTAAAAAAAGGGGAGGAGGGCCTACCACCATCTTGTTTCGGAGGTTGATGCAGGCAGGTTGCTGCTCGTCTATCTTGAAGGCTCTGGCTTCTTCAAAGTGCTGAGTTACTGATATGCTTCTGAGAGGCTGCGCCCACAAGAGAGTCAGAACATGCTTCGGTGGAGGTCACTCTTCCAACGTGTGTATCGAGAAGAAGGAAGGCTTCGCCTCGATGAAGACTGCATCCCCTGTAGATCCCTCTAGGCTTCTATCAAATATGTACTAGATCCTTTGTAGAAGAACAAAATTAGTCCCTTATATACAGTCCTGATGTATCTGTACTAGACTTTGGTAGACATGGCAATAAAAGGACTTCTCTCTATATTTTCTGTTTTGTCTTTTTAGTACTGAGCCTGAGTCTTTTACATCTTCTGCGCTTTGGCGAAGGAATGTCTTAAGCTGAGATTTTTCATGCTTCTACAAGACCCCCTTCAAAGTGTCCCAAACTAGAGTCAAGCTTGGGATACTTTGAACAGAAGCATGAACACGTGTCAGGACTGTACGAACTGGGTGATGGCTGGTGTTATGCCTAGCTCTTAGCATTAATTGTCCATTTCAGAGCATGGCTCCTGATGGCTTCTTAATATTGGAGCCTCTTGCGTCTTTACAGGGATCGGGAATCTCTTTAGCAAGGGAGGTTCAAAGTCACGTTCCTTTGGTCACTCGCAGTACTATCATCTGTATGGAGTGGAGCTTTAGCTTAACTTGTAAGCTTCCTTCTGACCGATGTCTGGCTCGTGCTTAGACCACGTGAACAGCCTACATAAAGGACTGTCCCCTTTCAAGGGAAGGCTCAGCTGCTTCAACAATGGCCTTGCTTGCCCGATGTTCGACTCCTGATGATCCTAGAGTTTGCTTGAGGCGACCGTCAGAGGCAAATCTTTTTGTCCAAAGAAGCTGTAGTAGTACTACTACTGGATCTTGAGACGTTCCGCGTCCTGGATGTCGTGGGCGTCAATGGTGTCTCGAACCCTAGCTTCCTGACTTCACATTGGTTGCCATGCTAACCGAGGAATGATAAGGCCGGCTGCTGTGGTTTCTCTCTCCGGCCAGTTAGGAAGATAGAAGAGTCCTGTGCTGGTCATCATCCCCGGCTCAGGCTAGTAGCAACTTCGGGCAGTGGCTTCCTTTTGACCAGAAAGTGATTGGCTCTGTCACAACCATTTCAGCTTTTTTTTCTGTGTGTGTAACTATGAAGGGTCAGTAATAGGTCCTTGTAGCCACATGTTTTTATATGTAGAAGCTTTCTTGTTCCCTTTGCTTTTGTCTTCAGAATAAAAAGGGAATCTTCATAATAGATTTGCCTAACTAGAGGTAATATGGACGTGGTAGGCTTGATCTTTGTCAGGGTATAGAACAACAATCCAGAGGTAATATGGACGTAAACTATTTTCTAGACCGCTGGAACAATCATAGAGCTGATGCGAGAAGAACGACTACTCAGAGGTAATGTGCACATGGTAGTCGCATCTTCCAGGCATAGAGGAGCAATCCAAAGGTAATGTGGATGTGAAGTGCTTCATCTACTTGAGAGAATATGTAGGAGGGAGAGCGAGAGATCCCCTTACCAGAACTCATGGGTACCCTTTTCAGGGGATGTGTGGGCCTATGCTGGTTTTGTCTTTAAACGTAATACTTCTTTAGGAACTTACTATTGATGGGCATCGTTAGCTAGTCACCATCGGTCTCCGTACTTCCAAGACAAGGTCGTCTGCCTGGTAGGATCTTTCGCGGACCTTTTCGTTGAAGGACCCAGAGATGCAAGCTTGGTAAAGCTTAATCCTTTGCTGCGCGAGCAAGCACTTTTCCTCCAGCGCTTCTAACTCTTGTAACCGTCGGCGCTGATTGTCTTTGATGGTTAACTGATTAGTGATCATGTTAGCAGACAACATCTTCTTAAAGACTTGACCCATGCTGGTATCGGAGTCCCAAGTTGAGGAGTCAGAAAAGTATGGGTGCCTTATGACTTCTTCTTCTGAATCTTCTGAGGTGGTCGTAGGTGTAACATACCCCAGCCCTCGACGAGTACGTTGGTAGTAGTTTTCAGCTTTTCCCTTTGGAGCACGAATCCGTAAGGAAAGACGCTGGCATTTGCCATAATTGAGCCCTTTGTTGCTATTCAGGTCGTAGCCCATCTTCTGGATAAGGTTTTTGGCCTGTACCGTGTAGCGTAGAATTGTATTTTGCCGCTGTCGAGGTCTAGGTCTTCAGGCGTTATTCGCTGTGGATGCTCCAATCGACCGAATATGATGGGTTTCTCTTCTTTTTTCCTGGCTGAAACTATGAAGTAGGCACCTCGGGCAGGGACAACTTGGCTCACATGGTTGGCAGTTGCCACTTGCATCTGTAGTTTATACAGAGAATTGTCCAGGAAATATTTGGTGTTCCAGCATGCGCCAGAGTAGTTCAAAGACAACTTTCTGTTGATGAAGTGGGATATCTTGTCCCGAGGGAGTACATCATCGAAAGAGAGGGCCTTTGTGTTGGCGTAGATGTAATCTTCTAGCTCTTCGTCAGTGAGGGCTAGAGCTGCCGTCGGAGGAGAAGGATGACGCCTCCCTTTCAGCTTGACCGTTAAGGGAATGGTGGTCGGATGCTCCTGCGCCTTCATGGTCGGCCTTGGGGACCTCCGAGGTAACCTCATTCTTTTAGGCTTATGACCATCTTCCGTCTTCACTGGAGGCGAAGGTGGAGCTTTGCCCCGAAGCTTAACAACAAGAGGCACTGACACCTTGGGAGGCCTCCCTTTCAGTCGAACCATTAAAGGTTCTTCGACGACTGCGGTACTTTCTGAAGCTATTTCTGCCTCGTTGTCAGTATCATTATTGTCATCATCCAAGGGGACTGACTTGTACAGGTCAGTCTCCATACAGTAGGCTTCAAGTCCTCGGAACAGGTCAATATAAGCGAACTTCGTTTTGATAGTCCCGTTACTGGCCACATATTTCATACACTGATGTAGGATGGAAGGGAAATCATGTACTCATGGATTCATGGTCGCTCCTAATTTATGTCGACATCAATGACATAGCAAGTCACTTCAGTATGAAGGTCGTCGATCTGACATTTCAGGTAAATTTTGCCCAAGGGCTCGCTCTTTCCTGCGTTGAAGCCACTAATTGTTGTGTTCGAGGCTGTCAACTGATGCATCAGAACCCCTAAAGTTTGAAGCAGGCTTCTTGGGATAATACTCAAAGAGAAACCTGGGTCGATGTGGATGCGATCGGCCTTAATGGCACTGACATACCCCGTATAGTACTGGGGGCGGTTGTGCCAATTATTCTTTAGCAGCATGTCTTGCTGGGTGAAAGTGATACCGGGAATCACTTCGACCATGCTGTGGCAATATGGGCAAACTGCGGGATCCACTTTCGGTACCCAAACCTGGATGAGGAAGGACTCTGCATTCTATAAAGCTTCACTGAGCGCATCTTGGGTCTCTTTAGAGAGGAGGAGGAGCTCGAAAAGTGATAATCTAGCCGGAGTATTAGCCAGCTGCACTAGAATATCGAAGTTGTAGGGCTTGATAGGCCCGATTGCCGGATCCTTCCTGAGAGGTTTGTCGAAATGAACCTCCTTCTGTTTCTGCTTATCCACGGTAGGGGCCCGGGATGGACCCGTATCTGGTGCCTCAAGAATTTGAGGTGGACCTGCTCCTGATATATCTGGGACATGAAGAGTATTTGGTGGAGACTCCTTCTGGTCTGGAGCCTTGCTCTCCTCTTGTCTCTGTGCTGTGCGAGTGGTCACCAAAGCATCATCGGTCGACGTTGAGACCATACAGCTTGCCTTGGTTTTCTTCCCTTTGGCAGAAAGGGTCGTAGATGTCATCATGTCAGGAACCAAGTCAGGATGTATCCATATAACTTCGCCTTGAGGCATGGAAAACAGGACGAGCCCTTGAGCATTGCCTGTGCTGGCGGAAGGTTGACTACCTCCATCGTCGCCTTTGGAATAGGGATGACACCATCTTGTACCTTTGTGGCTAGAAAACTCCCAAACTGGAGAGTAACCATGTTGGCCGTGATGGTCTTCTCCTCGTAATCCAACGATATGACGTTGGCATTAATGAGGCACTGAATTTGGCCCATCAACACATAGCAGTCCTGTGTTGAGTGATGGACGTACTGGTGATAATGGTAGTACTTGGGATGGCCCACCTTTCCTACTTTATCAGGACGCCTGGGTGACGGGATGGACAGTTTGCCACTCTTCGTAAGCATCTCGAAGAGCTCCAGCGTATCCTCGTCATTGAAGGATTAAGTCTTCCTCGGCCTCCGCATTTTCGCGGACTTGGAGTTCACAGCTGTTGAACCTTTGGATATGTTGACGGTCACGGCTTGCGTGCCATTTTCGTCTTTAGGGTTGTTGCTGGACGAGCGTCTTCCGTTGTCTTCGGACACAGAAAAGTGTAGCCCCAGGAGCTGCGCATCCTGGGCTTTTCTTTGTACGGCATCCACCTCAGTAATGAACCACTCCGTGCAGGAAGCACTGTGCCACAATTTATAGCGGGCAGCATGTACTTGCGACAGGAGTCCATAAGCATGGGCTCGGGCATACCGGGTGGTAATCTGAGGGCTGCTTGGTGGAAGCGCTCGATGTATGCACGAACAGGCTCTTTCTCCCTCTGGATAATTTCTATGAGGGTCGACATGGTCATATCCATGCCTCCTTCGTAGAATCGGTCCATGAACCGAGTCTTCAGGTCTTCAAATGACGAGATACAGTCGTCCAAAAGATTGTAGAACCACTCATAGGCTACCCCTGTAGGGCTCCTATGAATATGTTGGACAGGAGGGCGTCATCCTTTGGCAGGTGCCCCATTACTGAGGCAAAGTACCTCAAATATTATCGGGGAGGCCCCTTCCCTTTATAAGGTGGAAGCGTCTACGGATTGTATTTGAGAGAATAGACGATGTTGTCCCACTCGGTAGGGTATGGTTGCCGGATCCCCATGTTCTGGAGCGTTGCTTACTTTTCCTTGCCATCATGACGAGCATACAGCTCCTTGATGGCCGGCTGTATCTCGGCCGGCATTGTTGAACCTGTAGCCGATGGAGTAGACGAGGATGGTCCTGCCTGATTGGCAGTAGACAACCTGCTGGATTCGTCATTGGTTGGTGGATCACGTACATGTGTAGAGGCAGCAAGGGCCATGCTACTCTTCAGGTTGATTACGACCGAGGACAGGGTCTTCATGGTGTCCGTCAGCGTATCTAACTATCTAACTTCGTCTCGAGTACTTCGATACGTTTGAGAGCTTCGTTGTTGTCTTTCTCCTTGCCATCAGCCATGAATACAGACAGAGTGTGAGGGTGACTCGAGGGAGCCGTGGATCCTTCACTTTCTGGTTCAGACGCCTGAGTCTTGCTGTCCTGAGGATATACCGTAAGATTGTGATCTTCTTCGGACTCAGTATGGTTGTTACTCCCGGTCTGGTGACTGGTTGTGCCAATGGAGACATCCGTGTCGTATTGCACCTCATCAGATTGGAACACAGGGTTGTTGTGCATGGTAGGAGGCTGGCTACCCTCATTTTTTGACAAGGCACCCAATGCAGATCTGGAACGAATGTCTTGGAACACACCTGCATCGGGTACCTTAGCTTTATTGTTCTCTGACCTCCTCTTCGATTTAGCAACCGATATGGAAGGATTCTGGGAGGGCTCCTTGAAAGCTCTGGAACCCTGCACCGCGTAGCATGTGGCGATACAGGGCTTGTCTTCTCTATGACTCATCGACCCCTGTTAAGCCTGTGGCGTAGGGTCGGCATGGAGTAGAGTCTCTGAAAAATGGAACGCCTGCTTAGCGATGGCACAACCGTCTGCCGACAATGGCAGTTGATGGTAATCTGGGTACAAGAGTGCCTTGAGTTAGGCACGTCTTGTGCCATAGATTCTTCTTCCGCTTGGGAGAGGGTTGGATCTGCTGTCGTAGAACTCCCATTGTACATGTAGGGAAGCTGCATGTAAGTACGCTCAGAGCGGGTCTGGCGAGGAAGCTTCCTGTCACTCCTACGAAAATACTGCTTGCGTGGCTCCCTCTCTGTGGGATGTACCCCCGACTTGGCTTATGCATAGGAGTACCCCAGTGTGGAAGGAAGATTCGACTGGTTGAGGCATCGGATCACGAGAGCCAGTCTTATGTAGCTTTTGATCGGCTGCGCGTGTTACCGTCATCACGGGCCTCTGGTCTGCCGCTGGTGTCGAACGCTTGTTGTACGAAGCACGAGCCAACTGGGATCTCTTTCGACTACCCCCAGCAGGAAAGTAGTATTCAGAGTCCACCGAAGGTTTACCTGAAGAAAAAGCGATTCTGTCGAAGACAGATCTAATTACCGGCAATAATCCCGTCGTGAGGGGTTGGACCGGTGTGCATTTACTTTGGCATCGTTCCTTCGTCAGATCAACCATGGAACCACCATCTTCCTCACTATGCTTTCCCGGGACGAGAATCGGGCGAGGGAATAAGGCTATAGCAGCCGATATCTTCTCTGTGGCCTTGACGTTGCGGGGGTCTGTTTGCAAAAACAAAAAAGTTTATTCCAAACTTTAAAAAGAATAGTACAAAGTACAATGAATTCTGGGGAAGTACAACTGTAGGAATCTAATCAGAAGACGATCACTTTATCCTTTGGACTATGTGAACTTGAAGACTGTAGCCTCTGGAGAATGCAGCAGCAATTTTGCAAGAGTTCTTGATCTCTGTGCGTATGTATCTGATGATTTCACAATGATTGGAAACTCTATTTATAGAGTTCAAGAAATAACTGTTTTAGCAGTTATTCTGATATGCACGAGGCTGGATTCTGCCACATTGGATTGCGCCAACCTCCTGTTGTGCCAACTTTCATTTAGTTGTTAAGTCGTGTACTAACTGTATTTAGACGCGTGGCATCATGTGATTGAGATGCGCGTGGTCGTGTACAGGATAGTAGACACGTCTTGAGAGATTAGTGGCATGTGCGCCACGTCATCCTGCTTTAGAATGTAAGTTGTCTCAACTTCATTAGGTTGCACGAGCTTCGGTCAACTGCGCCTGATTGAGCCGCGCCTAGACACGTGGCAGTTTTTGAGCAGAAGTCATTCAGATTGCGCCTAGGCGCAACTAAAGATTTTGTCTGGATTGCGTCTAGGCGCAACTTACTAAGCGTACAGGACAGCTGTCAACCAACTCTCCTTAAGCGGCACAATTCACAGGATTCGAAGAGATTTTCCTCGTTTACTGTGTTTGTCAGTTGTCAGTGTTGTCAGGTAATAATGGCCATTAAGTGTCAGACGCCACGTAGATTTTGGCGTAACAAGACTGGACGCAGTCTGATATATGGTACAACATGTTCAGCAGTGCAGTCTGTTCTCTGAGCTTCATATCAGTGGTGCAACATGATTTTTGGGGCGCAACTTGTTCACTGATTAGTATGTTCAGGGCACAACTTGATTTTTAGGCCCTACAAGACCCCTTCAAAGTTTTTAAAACTTAAAAACGTTTCAAAGTTTTGAAATACTTTGAATTTATAAAAATTTTGACTGAGTCAAGTTGCGCCAGTCAATGCTCGGTCATCACAATTAAATTTCTTTCTCGAAAATAATTAATCTTCTCTTTGTCTTCCCGAGTTTCATTGATTATTTTCAGTTTCCCATGAGGAATATGAAGAGTCATTTTGTTGATATATATGTAGTAGTTGATCTTTGTGCTTTATTCTTCACTTCTGTTCTTCAATGCCCCCACGAAGGAAGAGATGGAGATAAATGCTGACACCACGATCAAGTCCCCTGAAGCGGGACATGATGTTGCGCCTACAACTTATTTGTTGGAGGCTAACCCATCGCTGAGAGCGGTGAACTTTTTAGACTGTTTTGGTCTAGACTCGACGGTCTTCAATTGCTCGAGTGGTGGGCCATTCTCTGAAGAGCATGGCGATTCGGAGGGATTCCTTAATCTGATGCATCGCTCGGGGATCCGCAACATGCATGAATTGGACGCTGCCCTTCGTTAGATAGATGAAGGCAAGAACAAGAAATAATGTTTAGGCGTGCCAAAAATTCTATTCTCTTTTCTTGTGTCCTGGTCTGTAGGGGTCCAACCATATTTATGCAATGAAATCTAAAATTTCTGATATGTTGTGTGGCTGTAATTTCGAATAGCACACGTGGTCGCATTCCTCTGGCTAATTTTTTGTTTACTGTTTCTTTTGAGGGACACATGGAAATCGTTACACAGTTTTAGGCGCCCATTTTTAGTTCTTTCCCAAAATAGGCTCCTAAAATAACGCACCCGTCTTCATCTTTCACTCTTTTTTAAAAAGACAACCAGAAACGAAAGAGTCATTCATACTTTCTCAAAAAAAATAACTTCTCACAAGGTCCCACTTGCGCCACTTCATTCTTATGTTATTCTTTTGTATGCTGCATCTTCAAAAGTTGGTGAGTCTCAACAAAGAACCAATGATTTTCTTATATGAGCGTTTTTCTTTTGTGCCACTTTTGAAGATAAGCACTGACTTGCATGTTATAGACACTATCGATATGCACTAAATATTTCTGAGAATAGGTGCACATCGTGGTCCAGTGTTTAGCTTCGATCAGAGGCATATATTGCTGACATGTGCTAGTTTGATCGACTCGCACTGAAGAAATATACGTCGGTTGATCGGCACACATTTTTGATATGCGCCTGTTTGATCAGTACGCAGTACTGATGGGCGCCTGTTGGTAGGCGCACACTGCTGGTATGCGCCTGTTGATAGGCATGCATTATTGATATGCGTCTGTTGATAGGCGCAAACTGCTGGTGTGCACCTGTTTGATAGGCGCACACTGTTTGATAGATTCTGCTAACTTCTCCTATTTTATTAATATGTGCAGAGACTCGGTTAGCAAGCTTCTTCAGGAATGGCATTGGTTATATGGATGCTGCAGAGGGCATTCTTCTGACACTCACACCAGACAGCTCAGAACTCTTCATGTTTAAGAAGGGTCTTCCTCAGATTGTAGGAAGAGCCTATATACATGAGAGTTGGATGGTGGAGACGCAGAACTAGGAATTGTATCACAAGGGTAATTTCGTTCATAGTTCCCCTGGCGGGTCGTCTTCTCTCCACCAGTTGTATTGACAGCAGCTCATCTTTGGGATGCTGTACTCTGTGGTTCTCCTCTCGTCTTTCTGAGAGAGAAGACCAGAGTTGATTCCATTGTCTAACTTGTTGCTTCAGGTCGAGACGACAAGGAATTGCCACCAACAAATAAGGAGATCCAAAGATGTAATAGACCTTCATGTTATATTTAGAATGAAAATCCGAGATATAATAGATTTCCATAAAGACGTATCTATGTTTTTTGAAGAAGAAATAAGGAAATCATCTTCTCTTATTCTTCCTTTTATAATTTGATTTTGATATGCTTTCATAGATAACAGAATCCAGAGAGAATATGAATGTAGTAAGTTGTTGGACATGTATATTTAGAATTCATGGTCGTGAGAGATATGAATTTTCATTATGATAAATGAATGAGTGATCAGTTACTTCGATTTTCGAAGAAGAGACATTGAAATGAATGAATGGTCGTTCAAACTCTCGAAGAAGAAAATGAATGAATCAATTACGTCGGTTTCGAAGAAGGGATGATGAATAATCAGTTACAAATGAATGAACAGTTATAAATGAACGAACATTTATGCTTCTTTCTAAAAGTCACATCAGTTCTCGAGGCCGATTATCTAGTTGTTTTGCCTATAAATAGAACAAAACTTTTATAGATATTGCCAATCTCTTTCCCTTCTGTACAAAAAAATGTCTTCCAAAGATTTGCTCGCTCTGAAGACTGAAGAAGAGACCAAGACGCCTCCTGCTGAGCCTCCAGTGCATCATCAGAAAAAAAAGGGGTGAAGGCTCAACTGTTCCTGTACCGAGACGGGATGTGATTGCTGAACTGGTGGAACCTGGAAAAACTGTCAAAGAAGAAGTATTGAGGATGGCTGCTTGCGAGTTTTTCGTGAGTTCCAGCAATGAGAGTTTGAACGATTGGCAAATTGTGTATTTAATCAGGAAGGGTCAGGGCCACCTCCCCGTCCTTAATATTATGTAATTCTATTCCGCTTTTGAATAAAAATAAATAAACTTTTATTTACATCATGTCTCTGAAAATAAAGTGCAGTTTGTCTTTATAGATAATATTTCTTGAGAAATTTGCCATTAATGGGCATCATAGCAACTATGTCATCCATATCTGTTAACTGATAGGCTCTATTTGAGAAGACTTTATTTACCACATACGGCCCTTCCCATTTTGCCTCGAACTTGCCTTTGCTCATATGTGTTATAGTCATGGGACGTCTAACTGTAAGGACTAACTCGCCTTCGTAAAAAGTTCGCACTCTGACTTTGCGATTAAAGGCTTTTGAAACCTTGGCCTGATAAAGTTTAATGTGCTGTTGAGCCAGTAACATTTTCTCGTCGAGTGCCTCCAATTCTTGAAACCGAAGACGATCATTATTTTCTGTAGCAAGTTCGTTAGCAATGGCAATTCTCAATAATGGAATTTGAATTTCCAAAGGCAGAACAGCTTTACACCCATAAACTAAAGAAAAAGGTGTGCAGCCTGTAGGATTACGGACAGTAGTACGATATGTCCATAGACATTCTCCAAGTTTATCACTCCAATTATGTTTGTTGATAGAGACAAACTTTCTAAGGAGTTTAATAATGGTCTTGTTGAACGCTTCAGCCATCCCGTTAGCCGCAGGATTATAGGCCGTAGAGGCAACATTATTGATTATGTTGTCATCACAGAACCTATTAAACTTCTGGCTGATGAATTGCGGCCTATTATCATGGATGATTCGGCGAGGGACACCAAATCTATATATCACATGATGTTTGATGAAGTTGATGACACTACTCGTTTTAACTTCAGCCAAATGTATAGCTTCTGCCCACTTGGATAAATAATCGGTTATAGCTAAGATGAACCGATGTCCTTTAGATGAAGGAGGATTAATAGGACCAATTATATCCATGCCCCAAGCTTCAAAAGGCCATGAGGTAGCGGTCGAATGAAGAAATTCCGATGGTTGGTGAATGAAATCTGCATAAATTTGATATGCACAACATTTCCTTGCATAGTCAATAGCATCTGATACCATAGAGGGCCAGTAGTAGCCCATACGTTGAATACGATCCTGTAGTTTAGGACCAGGCTAATGTGCTCCAAAAATACCATCATAAGCTTCATGTAATATCTGCTTTGCTTCATCACCAGCGAGACACCTCAAGAGTAATCTATCTAAAGTTCGTCGATAGAGTGTTTTAGTAGTATGATTATAATAGAATCGAAGCGATCGACGACGGATACTTGTAGCTTTTTAGGATCTTCTGGTAAGATGTCATGTACTGCAAAATCAATGAAAGGTGCTCTCCAGTCCTCGCAAGTGACGTTGACTTCAGTTAGGTTGCTGAATTCAATATTGTGGTTGTTTTCAACATAGAATAGTTCTCCATTAAAGATAACAACCATATGTTGTCTTTTGACTGGTACTACCAATACCGCAGCTAGGTTAGCTAAGGCATCAGCTTCTGTATTGCATGCCCGACGTACATGTTCGATAAAAAATCCTTTGAATGAAGAAGCTATCCTGATTGCTGCTTCATGGTATGGTACTAAATCTTGATGTCGGACTTCATATATGCCTCTAACCTGATTAACAATCAGCTTCGAGTAGCCATATACTCCGAGATATTCAACACCCAGATGTTTAGCCAATTGGAGTCCAATGAGCAAGGCATTGTATTCAGCCACATTGTTAGAGCATGATTCGTCTAAAGAATAAGAACTTTGAATAGTTAATCCATCGGGTGAAACAAGAACAATTCCCACTCCAGGCACAAGGGCACCTCCAGGTCCAATTCTAGAAGATCCATCAAAGAACAACCTCCAGGTAGGAAATTCTTCTGAGATCATATTTGATTCCAATGTTTCGTCCGAAATCTCATCATAGAGTTTAGATGTCTCAGGGACAGGATGAGCTGCTAAGAAGTCGGCAAGTGCTTGGCCTTTCACAGACTTTTGAGGAACATAAACCATATCATATTGTGCTAATAATATGGCCCATGTGGCAAGCCTAGAATTGAGTGTACTTGGCTTCTTCATTAAGACTCGAAGGGGATTGACTCGGAATATGACATGAATAGTTTGGCCTATGATGTAATGTCTTGTCTTCTGAACAGCAAACATTAAGGCTAAACATTCCTTCTCTACCGGACTATAACGATATTCAGCTCCAATCATCGTTCGGCTAAGATAGTAGATGGCTTGCTCATGACCTTCCTTGTTCTTCTAGGCTAGCAAAGCTCCCAATGAATGATCTATTGCCCGGACATACATTAAGAAAGGTATTCTTGAAATCGGTGGTACAAGAGCCGGTGGACTCATTAAATACCGCTTTATGTCGTCAAATGCTCGTTGACATTCTTCCGTCCAAACGAAAGATACACCTTTCTTCATTAACCGAATAAATGGTCTTCAACGTCCAGATAAATTCGAAATGAACCGCCTGATGTACGCAAGTCGACCTTGGAATCCTCGTAGCTCTTTTAGGTTGTGTGGGGGACGCATCTCTTGAATGGCTTTAATCTTCTCGGGATCAACGTATATACCCTTAGAGGTAATGACGAAGCCGAGAAATTTACCACTAGAGACACCCAAGAAAGACTTGGTAGGGTTCATTTTGAGTTAATGCTGGCGTATTAGATTGAAGATGGTTCTTAAATCTGGAATATGATCTTCCTTGAGACGACTTTTAACAGAAATATCGTCAACATAGCATTCGACAGTCTTTCGCAGTTGATCTCGAAAGATAATACTCATAGCCCGCTGGTAGGTTGCACCTGTATTCTTAAGACCAAACAGTATGACTGTATAATAGTATACTCCACGAGGAGTACGAAACGAAGTATGTATCTCATCTTCAGGATTCATCCGGATTTGATTATATCCAGAAAACCCATCCATGAAAGAAATTCGTTCGAATCCACATGTATTGTCGATCATGACATCAATAATTGGGAGAGGAAACTCGTCTTTAGGGCAAGCATCATTGAGATCCCGAAAGTCTATGCAAACTCAAACCTTTTCGGTCTTCTTCAGAACTTGTACAACGTTGGCTACCCAGTCAGGATGTTGTTCTTCTCTGATAAAATCGCAAGCTATAAGCTTTTTGACTTTATCATCAATTGCATCCATCATTTCAGGCTTGAATCGCCGTTGTTGTTGTTTGACCGGCTTGGCATTCGGTAAGATATTAAGCTTGGTGAGTTGCAATTTTAGGATCTAATCCTGGCATATCTTCGTAACTCCAGGCGAAGACATCAATATATTCATGAATAAGATGAATTAATTCTTGTTTATCATCCTCTGGGAGATTTTTGCTAATAGAGAATGGTCGTGATACACCCTCCTCTCCAATATCGATCTGGACTAGTTTATCCGCAGTAGGTGGCTCTCGTTGTTCAAAATGAAGTTCCTACTGATTGTCCATCCTTTGTGCCCAAGGGTCTATTTCAGGAGCTTCTTCAATGTCATCTTCATCATCTTCCGAAAATTCGGCAGACACCATGTTAGAAGATACTATCACCCTATGAACATGACCAATGCTGGTATCAGAATCCCATGAGATAGAATCAGAAGAGTTTGAACATTCTTCTTCATCAGATTCAAAAGGTTCTGGAGCTGGAAGTGGTGACGTATAACCTAGTCCTCGTTTCATTTTACAGTAGTATTGTTATGATTTTCCTTTTGGAACAGCAATACGAAGAGGAGTTCGCCTTCCTTTACCATTGTTGAGGCCTGTTCTGAAATCATAGTCCATTTTACGGATGATGGCTTTGGATTGTGGACTATAGCGTCGTAATTGTAGCCTTCCTGTATCATCTCTATTATCATTATAGAGCATGATTTTTGGTTCCTCTCTTTTGTTGAAGAATATAGGCTTTTCATCTTTCTTTCGAGACGGTCCTAAGAAGTACGACTCTTGTATTGAATCCAATGATACCACATTTCGCAGAGATGATGTGACGTCTATTGTAAGTAGTTTAAAGTTATCTAGCATATCCAAATAACACTGAGTATAGTAAAAGACATCAGTATACTGCACAGGAGATGCTTTATTAATTTTTACACCATCATTTGCAACAGGAACTTTAGCCCTATAAATCTGTGATAAACATAGAATTTAGGGTGATCAATTTTACCCACTTCTTTTGGCCGTTTTGCCTCTGGAAGCTGAAGCTTATTGCTTTTGATCAAGGAATCGAAGATGCTTAAAGTATCATCTTTATCAAAAGAATACTCTTCTTTTGGATGAGTTGTCTTCTGTGGTGGTGCTGATGGAGTGGATGCCGTCTGAGTAATATTGACAACCAAAGACTCCTTGCCTTTAAGAATGATGGCCAGTGTTTCTTTACTCTTGCGGTTATTCTGGCAATTACTACCCCCGGATGTAGAATGTTCATCTTGGTTAGGATGAGTCATTTGGACTCCTAACTGCTTGAACTTTTCGGCACTAACCTAGGCTGCTTTGGCATTGACAATGAAAGAAGGCCAATCCTGGAATTGTGTATATCATGTCCACATACTGATAATAGGCAACAAGTTTGATTTGTAAGTGTCTATTTTTACAGCAGATGGAGTTCCTAAAGGCATTTTGAGTGCCTCTCGGCAGAATCTTTCAATGAAACTCTCTGTGGATTCATTGTGCCTCTGTTTAATCTTAATGAGGGCAGACATCGTCATGTCGTTGACTCCTTCGCAAAACCGTTCCAAGAACATTTGCTTAAAACCAGCAAAAGAAGTGATGCAACCATCAGGAAGGCTACGATACCAGTCATCGGCTGCGCCAGCTAAACAACCGACGAACACTCTGGTAAGAAGAGCATCATTTGGCTGTAATTGATCAGTCATCACCTAAAAATGATTGATGTACTAACTTGGAGAAGTGCTTCCATCAAACAGCATAATGGTTGGAAGCTTGTACTTAGGAGGAAATAGAACTTCCTTCCACTCTGTAGGATATGGTTGCTTTATGCCCAGTCTTTGCAGGCCATCCTTCTGCTTGAAGGCCTCAAATTTAGTGCGTATGAGTTTTACATCCTCATTAGCATCCCCTGATGTTTGAAAATTGGTAGGCTGGTTAGAAGTGTTAGGCGAAGGAACGACGTGGTAATTACCACCCCCAACACCAGACTGACTGGGATCAGCTTGAATTGGCACGGAAGCAACCTGAGGAGTTGGTACCCCCAGACTAGCAGGTACAGAAGATGCTATAAGCTCAGGATTTATAGCAGGGTTTACAATCGGGGGCACTGTATGTTGAGCCACGATTATGGTGTGCATGCTTGTCCCCATTTCTGCCATGGTCTTCAATTTGTCCTCTAATACAATAATTCGTTGCTCTTAACTGGTTGAAGTAGAGGCATCTTGATCTTCCGTAATGGTATATACCGTCACTTCTCTTGCTGCTGTTGATGAGATAGTTTGTTCAGAACTTTCACTATCTGCGTCAAACTCTGAGAAAGAGTCCTCTCTTACATGGGTAATGGGGAGATCTTCTTGATTAAAGACAACTTGGTTCAAATGTCAATTTCTCGATCTAGTGTATTGAAAGACACCTTTACTGGATGCATGGATCCGATCTAAGTATTGCAGACTAGGATTACAGGATGCATTACGTCTTGGACTTTTCCCACCCATAGTGCCTTGAGAAGTCATGTTGACAGAAGCATATAATAGGTCATCTTCGTCTTCTATTATATGTTCAGGAGTTGAAGCATAGTTCAGACGATCGAAGACAGATCGTCGAGCCGATTGGCAACAACAGTTGATGAAGACTTCATGAAGGCAGTGGCGATCTGAAGCGCGATTTGGTGGTGAGGGAGACATCCATGTAATCTCTCGTCTTTGTGTAAGACGTTGTCGCAAATCAGTTACAACTACAGGATGAGAAGAAGTCAGAGAAATATATTCCTTAATGATGTTAGGAACATGTCTCCTATTCTTCAGATGTTTAGTTCCCAGAGTGTACAAAGATGTACTCAACTCATTAGCATAGGTGGTTGGGTCTTTCTTTTCAAACTTTGGCTTTTGGTACAGATTAGCCTTTGGCATAGGGTTCTTACGTTTCGCCAAAGTTGATATTGGTTGACGCCTATTAAGATAAGTGCGTAAATCAGAAAATTCTGCTCCAGGTCTCTCTGTTTGTGATACCCTCAATTTTCCTTGCTTGGATCTTGAAATTTGCAAGGTAGGAAGGTCTTGACCAAACCCCATAGGGGTAGGTAAGATACCTCTTTGGTCAGTATTCTTTCCAATATCAGAGATCCGAAGACCTTTGTTTAAAGGAATATAATCTGATATATCTTCCTCTGAGTCATAGACCAAGGAAGTTTGATAAAAGACCAAAGGGTGCTTTCCTTTATTTTGTAGAGGGTCAGCTAAGAAGCGTTTTCTTTTGTTCTGTCGTGAGACCATTTTAGGCATATATTGCGCCAATTGAGGAAGTGTCAAAGGACTCTTCCCTTTGTTCTGTCCAGTGTTGGCACTAGAACATTGATTCTCCAAGTTCAGAACTTGAGAATTAGAAGAGGGAATAGCCAAATGACTAGTTCCCTTGAGTTGTGCCAAAGTAGCAGACTATGCCTGAGGTGCTGATTACTTGGGTTGCGCCATAGTCCTACGGGCTACTGATGGTGCCTTGGCAGCAACATGGGTAGACTGCACCTTAATAATGGCTTGAACAGGCTGCACATTGGCAGCAAAGAGAGTAGTAGACTGCGCGTGGGCAGCATGATGAATAGGTTGCACATGGGCAACAGAAGCAAGCTGTGCCTGAGCCGCCGAGACAGATTGTGTCTTGACCAATGAACACTCAGGTTACGCCTGGGCAACAGTGACCATGGGAGATTTAGGAGCCCACACAGTCCTGTTCTTGGTAATAGCTGCTGTACACTTGTTGCTCTTGGTGCTAATCATATCCTCATAGGCTATCTGGTTGACTTGAACAACCAGAGTCTTCTGCATCTTGCCGATTGACTTAGTGTCACATTGAGTTGTCACTTTCTCGTCGGAGGAGAAAGTCGTCCCCAACAGAGTCGCTAGTTTGTTTGCAAAAACAAAAAAGTTTATTCCAAACTTGAAAAAGAATAGTACAAAGTACAATAAATTCTGGAGAAGTACAACTGTAGGAATCAGATCAGAAGACGATCACTTTATCCCTTGGACCATGTGAACTTGAAGACTGTAGCCTATGGAGAATGCAGCAGCAATTTTGTAAGAGTTCTTGATCTCTGTACATACGTATCTGATGATTTCATAATGATTGGAAACTCTATTTATAGAGTTCAAGAAATAACTGTTTTATCAGTTATTCTGATGTGCGCGAGGCTGGATTGCGCCACATTGGGTTGCGCAACCTCCTGTTGCGCCAACTTTCATTCAGTTGTTAAGTCGTGTACTAACTGTATTTAGACGCGTGGCATCATGTGATTAAGATGCGCGTGGTCGTGTATAGGATAGTAGACACGTCTTGAAAGATTAGTGGCATGTGCGCCACGTCATCCTGCTTTAGAATGTAAGTTGTCTCAACTTCATCAGGTTGTGCGAGCTTCGGTCAACTGCGCCTGATTGAGCCACGCCTAGACACGTGGCAGTTTTTGAGCAGAAGTCATTCAGATTGCGCCTAGGCGCAACTAAAGATTTTATCTTGATTGCCCCTAGGCGTAACTTACGAAGCGTACAGGACAGCTGTCAACTAACTCTCCTTGAGCGACACAATTCACGGGATTCGAAGAGATTTTCCTTGTTCACTGTGTTTGTCAGTTGTCAGTGTTGTCAGGTAATGATGGCCATTAAGTGTCAGACGTCACGTAGATTTTGGTGCAACAAGACTGGGCGCAGTCTGATATATGGCGCAACCTGTTCAGCGGCACAGTCTGTTCTCTGAGCTTCATATCAGTGGCGTAACCTGATTTTTGGGGCACAACTTGATCACTGATTAGTATGTTCAGGGCATAACTTGCTTTTTAGGCCCTACAGGGTCCTGGGATGCAGTTCCTACCATCATGCTGCTGGTTGCAACCGCCTTTGGCCTCCAGACACGTCGAGTCTTCTTCGGTTGTACGAACTACTTCGAAGTCTTCGACTTTTCATCAGAGAGAAGATCTTCAAAAGCCTGCTGGTCGAAGCATACGACCAGCAAGTCTTGAGAAGCTCCCAGCAAGTTGTTATCAGATTACGTTACCACCTTCTCGTTGGATGAGAAGGTAGTCCCCAACAGAGTCGCCATCTTGTTCAATGTAACAAAAGGTTGAAAGAACTTTTTGCTTTATTGAACGTATAAGGTATCTTTGCACAAAGAAGAAAATCCTAAACAGGATATTCTAAGTACAGGGAGAAGAGGTTTCTGGGAAGGTGTGACGGTGAAGATCGAGCACTGTAGTGGCTCCTTTACTCCGTTGACGATCTGACGACGAATCAGTCTTACTATGGCTCTCTGGCGCCTTTGATGGGACTCTTGGGTCACCGATCAAGAGGTTTTCTGGATGAGAAGATCCCTTGAAGATGGTTGGTTGGTTGGTTGGTTCTTTGGTTGATAGGTGGATGAGGGTGGTCGACTCTTCGTGGATAGAGATTGCTGATCCTTTGAAGATTGTCGATTGTCAATGTTCCCTCTCTCCTTTCATTGATTTTTGGTGGAAGAAGAACTCCTTCTATTTATAGAGAACCATGCACATATGTGATGTGCATTAGGGTTCCTAAGATATGAACAAATATGCCGTCATTGTACTGTGCGGGCTTCTGCGGTACTGATACGTGGCAGACGTCGAGATTCCCCTCAAATGAGATCTCTGGTTGTAACGCCCCAGTCCCAAAATACTTGGGATTAGATACGTATCATGCCAGCTGTATACGTACGAGTAATGAAAGGCTCGTATGTATACATAAGCTCTAAAATGTAGAAAGCCATGCTCAAACTAAATCTCATCCACAAATATGAAGTTTTAATGATATAATCAAATTGTCATTTGTACAAACGTTAGGCGGAGACATATCCATTACCAACAAGTTTAATTAAGAAAGAAATATACAAATAAAAGACTTGGTCGAGCGAAGCAAATGACGAGTCCAAAAGCAATCTTCACGGAGGAAGGAAGACATGGCCTTAGCTAGAGCACCTGCAAGAAATCACACAACACACACCTGGAGAGATCACCAGGTCCTCAGAGGGACGTAACAAGATACAAGAAAAATATGCCATTATAACTGCAAATGTAAATACTATAAAACTACAACACAACAGGGTCCCCAACCATCTAAGTGATATGCACTTTGAGGACAACGTTCTACGCAGGGGCTGTACAGATTCACGCAAGCAAGTAATAAAGAGTAGCCAACAAGTAGCGCTCATCCGAGATACTATCGGCCGGGTAACACGTAGCGCTCATCCGAGACACCATCTCCCATAAATATGGAAAAAGTAAATGTAGCCCCTACGCTAGTAGCTGTCCCCTCCCCCCAATGATACTATACATGCATCGTAACCACGACACACCAACACGTGTCGTTTCCATAACATGGTTTATAATCAACAACTGTCAAGTCTTCTAACATGCATCTATTGACAGTTATTCCTACGCATGCGCACAGGTGATCAGCCAATACGCAAGTGACCACTACATGATACTCACAACTCGTGATATAATCATGACAAAGTTAATGACATGCACTCTATTGACGGTAGTAACTTAACTCTAGGTCCACAAGCAAGGAGAAAATTAAATAACTGAAAAAAAAAATACAAAAAATAATAACATAATAATAAGATGCAACTAAATGTAAGCAGTAAATATGGCAAGGTATATTGCCTGGTGTTACGCCTGGTGTGGTGCAATGATCCAACAGGTTCTGTTCTGTCCAATGGCCGGGGTCGATATGTGAGGGTCCGGTATTTCATGAGAAAGAGAAATGCGTGATCAGTCGTGATCAATGTTGAAAATCTAGAAGAAATTGTGAAGAACATACTCATACTATTTTTAGAAAAGTATTTCTAATACTTGAGACTAGATTTTTGTTAGTAAAAAATAATTTTGGTAAATACTTGAAATCCAAAAACCGTTTTAGGCAAAATTCTGTGTTTGTAAAAATAGAATAATCATATCTTTATTTATTTGATAACTAAAAAAATACTAGAATACATTTTATAATTTGAAAGCTACATTTCTGGAATATTTTACTATATATTTTAGTCAGCAAAATTTGTGTAAGAAATTAAATACTGAAAAAAAATGATAAACCATATTTATACATATTTATAAATATTTATACATATTTATTTCTAAACCCTATTAATAAAGAAAATGATATCCTTAATAATAATAATAATAACAATAATAACAGTAATAATAATACTAATACTAATAATAATACTAATAATACTAATGAGGTTATATTAGTAAAGAGCTCTGGCTCTTTAGGAAAGTGAGAGAGAGAGAGGAAGTGGAAAGAAGCGGGAGAGGGATGAGAGGGGTTACCGGAGGGTGTCGCGCGAGCTCGGCGGAGGAGGTGGACACGGAGGCGGACGCGGTCGCCGACAAGGAGAGGAAGCGGCGGTCCCGAAAAGAGGCCGGGGTAGGTACAATGGATCCGGCACTAGGGCGGCATCGGAGGGGGATGGCGCGGCCGTCGGAGGGGCAGTCGGCCTGGCGCCGCTACGTGGAGTCCACGACTGTGAGGCTGCATCGGCGGCCTGGGAAGATCGGCGACGGCTCTTGGTGGGCACAGTGTCTCGGCCAAGTCGGTATGATCGGGACTGGCGCACGGATGGTGGCGGATCAGTGCTCAGTGCTGACATCGTGGTTGGCAGTCGTCGTCTCGTACGACCACGGCACAGGATTCACCGGGGCTGCTCAGAGGAGGAGGACGGGGACGAGCGCTGAAGGGGGTTCGACTGTGAACGGAGATCGATCCAGAACTGGAAATCGAGGATGACTTGACACCGTATGGAGGAGGCTTCTGGCGCGCTGGTGGTCCGGTGGGTGTGGCGTTCGCCGGGGACGGCTACATGCCGTGGCGACGCTAAGGAGAAGAGACTCTGGTGCTAGGGAAGTGGCCACACAGCAAGGTTCGAGCTAGGCTACGTGCCACGACGGCAACTGCAGCGCCAACGTCGGACTGGTGCACCGTTGAGATAATCTGCCATTGACTGGCGTGGCCGAACGGCGGAGAGGAGGTAAGTGGTATTTGTTTTGGCGATGATTGTTTGTTGTCGTGGTGGTGATGATTGTTTGTTGTCGTGGTGGTGGTAAAAATGTGTAGACGGTGGTGAACGGTTGGGCGCCAACGAGGTTGATGATTCTGGTGTCTAGTCTAATGGCGTGGCTAGTGGTTGTTATTGGCGAGTTCAGGGGACAGGGAGGAGGGTCGGTAGTTGGTCGAAGACAAGGATGGTGGTGGTGGGTCTGATGGGTTCACGATGAGGTGCTTGCAGAGGATGGTGGTCGAGGTGGTGATAGGGGATACGGTGGTCACCTGGCCGAAGGCTGGTGGCGGCCAGTGCAGTTAGGATTTAGGGTTTGATATTTTTGTACTGCATCGATATGTCAGACACAGTAGGAAGGGTTCACGTATTCGGTGGTCGTGTCCGAATATCGAAACACGAGAAATTGGTGTAACTGTAATAGATAGTAGAAGAAAAATAGTGGAAGAGAATGACGATACCGACACGATGCACATCTGGGTTGTGGACAGGAGTTGGTTTGGAGTTTTTTATGGAGAAAAAGAGAGCGATGGGGCTCTCCTTATATAGGAGGTCGGGTCCCTATTTAGATAAGGACGGGGCTGAGTTTAAATCCCCATTAGATATTCTATTATTAAATTTAAAACGAAATAAAACCATTTTTGATATAATTCTTCAAATCAAAACTAGATAATAGCTTAAAACAAAACTCTTTAATCTATCCAAATTAAATCAAAAATTCAATTTAAATCACTATAGATTCATTTAAAAATATTTCCATAAATTTTAAATATTAATAAATAATTTATTTCGAAAATCAATAAAACATTTAGATATTAGAATTATCATTTTTGCAAATAACTATAATTCATTTTTGTGAAATCAAGTGGACATGAAATAAATTTTATGTCACTCGCACATACCTAATATATTCACATAAAACAATAGTTTTCTAATTTACTACTTATATTTGAACAGAGAAATAAATAATCCTTTTTATAAAAGTATACGGTTTTGAAAAAATTCCATTGGGTTTACAACTTGCAACAAATAAATTATTTATCATATATTGTTTGAAAGTTATATTTCTATATAATGAAAATTGACTTCTAAAAATATGTACCTAGTACATGTTCGCACTCGACGAGCCATACGAAAATGCGAATTCATACGCGACGTTCAATATGACAAATTCGTACGCGACTTATACGACTATGTGACGTACAAACAAAAATTTAATACCAAATTTAATTTAAGAAAAATCATAGCAGAAATTTAGGGGGTTTACATCCTACCCAACTTAAAAGAATTTCGTCCTCGAAAATTTAGAAAAAAGGTAGGGTTGAGGGCACGATTACGAGAATGATTCATTCCTAACTTGAGTGGTGATAACAAATGTAGCCGAGGAAAGAAGTCTAAAATGAATATACAGGCACATTCAGTGACAAGGGTCATAAGTGATAGGTCGGCCAGAGGGAATCCTAGTATAAGTGTCACGACCCGCACCCGCTTTTCGGACGCGAGCTCGTGAGCAAGCCAGCTACGTATCGAACGAACTCCAGCCCGACTCGAATACGTAAACGCTGTCAAGGCTATGGTATACTGCCAAATAATATCAATGCAATCTATATCGCAATCCACAATAAGAATATGAAACATGAATGAACACTATAGGTCGTGGTCTGCAGCCCACTAGCATATATGTCTGATAAGACTCTAAAGAAAATAACAAGAGTCAGAAAACTGAATCAAGAAACATGATATCTCATGATAAGTTATGAAAGCACGAGCGGATAATAAACGTAATAACGAATACCTGAATCCCGCAAGCGTACCATCGCATCCGAAACCCACAAGAATCATAAATTCTCTGTCATCCAGAACTACTAGATACTCCATGAAATCACTAAACCTGAAGAGATCATTAGGTCCTCAGGGGACATAGCAAGATACATAAAAACATGCCTATCTTGCAGTTTATCATGCAATAAAGAAAATACAGGAAATGAACGGGAAAAGACCAATCAACACGAAAATATGACTATACACGACAGGAAGAACCACTACGCATAAACGAACTACTGGAGGAGAACAAGCGAAAATATGTCACGATATCAATGGATACTCAAACCCTCGCCCCTAGTGTGGACTCGTAGGTTTGAAATAACTACTAACCCTCGCCCCTAGTGTGGACTCGCAGGTGCGGACAGATATCTACTAACCCTTGACCCTAGTGTGGGCTCGCATGTTAGCTTCACAAAATCAAGATATAAATAACTACTAACCCTCGCCCCTAGTGTGGACTCGCAGGTTAGCTTCAAGGAAACAACCTCGCCCCTAGTGTGGACTCGCAGGTGCGGACAGATATCTACTAAACCTCGCCCCTAGTGTGGGCTCTTAGGTTAGCTTCACAAAATCAAGATACAAATAACTACTAACCCTCGCCCCTAGTGTGGACTCGCAGGTTAGCTTCAAGGAAACACCCTCGCGCCTAGTATGGACTAGCAGGTGCGGACAGATATCTACTAACCCTCGCCCCTAGTGTGGGCTCGCAGGTTAGCTTCAAGAAAACACCCTCGCCCCTAGTGTGGACTCGCAGGTGTGGAACAGATAACTACTAACCCTCGCCCCTTGTGTGAACTTGCAGGTTAGCTTCAAGAATTCAAGGTACAGCAGTTCCGTTATGACTTATTCATCCTATGACACGATACGACTCAATCCAAGTACAGGTGATGACACGACACGACCTGTAAAGCCCCAAAACCAGAATACTGGAGAACGGGGGCATACACAGCCAGCTAGATATAATGAAATGGAATCCACCTCACTATACGGTCACTGCTGTCTAGATATATGAGGGTTTAACTACAATCCATCAGTCCTCTATGGTTGATAACAAGCCTAAATGTCTTAATCTCAAGCAAGTAAAGTTACAAGATGTAAGATCACCAAATATACAATAGTAAGGCATCCCAAACATTATATATTCAGCTGATCATGAAGCTAGTCGTTACAAAATGTGATGACTAGTAAGAATTTAGTCATACATGATCAACCCTAGGATCTGTCAATCATGTTACAGCCCGTAGGCAAAAGTAAATAAGATATACAATACGAGCTAACAGGTGCCCGCCGGCTAAACGTCTCAAAATAATAACTTTATAATAGAGTGGAAGGGCCAAAAATAAATCCACTCGTTGCCCTGGTTACGCCTGGTGGTCACAATCGGGCTGGAAGGTCGGTTGATCCTCTGGAGCTGCTCCAAAATCTGGCCATACAAAACCAGCTGGGTCAGATCCCAGAATAAGTAAGTGCCACAAAGGAGGCTTCACTTAAGAACTAAAACCAGCAATTAGCACAAGAGTATAAATAAATAGTAAGAACTGGAAATAATGAAAAATTCAGGATGATATATGATGAGATAACCATAAAACTATTCAGATAACCAGGTTACAACCCGTAAATCAAATAAGGACCGGGGTTGTAACCTTTGATCTGAACGAAACTTGGTTTCTCGCCATTTATCGGCAAAATA
The DNA here is from genome assembly GCA_029216955.1 of Iris pallida. Taxonomy (NCBI): domain Eukaryota; kingdom Viridiplantae; phylum Streptophyta; class Magnoliopsida; order Asparagales; family Iridaceae; genus Iris; species Iris pallida. Next base: position 12,571,336 of record JANAVB010007397.1, read on the forward strand.
ATATAAGAAATCAGGGCATATAACAATCTTGTACAGGATCAAGGCAAGACTAGACTGATTATGCCTCATCCAACAATCACGGCCAAGCAATAAGTATGGCTTGATACTTTAACTAACTAGGGTTATCACAGGCCTAGTTACTAGCAAGATAGAGCGAGACTATTCTACAGCCACAAGCCCTGCAGACCATCCTGGCTATCCGGACGCAATTAGGGGTTGAATTCAAGTGGGTACATCGTCCAGGAAACGTATGTACCCTTAAGTAGCTTGGAGGGTGCAACACATGACAGTGTACTAGAAATGTGCCCTACTCGACGGCAGGCTACAGATCCCAGAAGGGGCACCCAGATAACAGGATTGCATGTAGCTAGGAAATCTCTTCATGACTACTGGATTATTCTAGTTATTAGCCTTAGTTAATTTCAGTAGGTACCCCTGACCATGGTACTCAAGAGTCCCATCCTAAACATGATGCAAGAAAAGACTGGTTTATTTGTACAAGCACAATCATCCACGGTGTCCAGATCATTCACACTTGTCATGTCAGGCTAGCCGTCGCAACAGCATATCATAGTATATCATGTCAGATTTTTTTGTCAAGAGTGCACCACGGTGGGCCACTATCATGTCATATTACTTGTCAAGAGTGCACCACTACGAGCCACTATCGTGTTCAGGGAAAACATGTAGAAATTACATAGAGCAAGCATGTAATCTAGGGACCCAAGTTATAAGCATAATTGTAACATTCCAATATAATATAAAGGGAGCAAGTCATGCAGCAAGGGAGAGAGTCTCATGCGAATCGAGAAACACGGGCTCATGCGGTTCAGGTGGGCGGGCATATGCGGCTGATAGGAATCAGGCTCATGCGGCTGGGAATGAATAGGTCACATACGGCTGGGGACTTGGGTTCAATGCGGCACAAGGCACGTGGCTTATGCGGCTGGAAGGAAGCCCAGGGCGCATGCGACATATACGGCTCAGGATCACTGGGTCCCATGCGGCCAATAAAGGGGAGCGCATACGGCCCAGGGAAGGGAAGGGCCTCATGCGACTGGCGGAAGATAGGTCTCATGCGGCTGGAGGGGATGGACCTTATGCGGCCAGGAAAGACTGAGTCTCATGTGGCTCAGAATCACTGGGCCTTATGTGGCTAGATAACCGTTCAGAGTTCATACGGCCAGGGTTAAGTCTTATGCGGCTGAAGGGATTAGCTCTCATGCGACTGGATCCAAGCAATGCTATGCGGCCAAGTCATGTAACAAAGACTATGCGGCCAGGAAGAGAACCTACCGCATAAGGCTATACGGCTAAGTCCATGAGGCTAGGAACACGCAGCTGAGAACTGTTCTTCTTCTCCATTCTTTCGAGAAGAAGAACCATATAAGCCATGGCTCCCTAGCTCCGTAAATCCTTCAACCAGAGTCCAATCCGAACTTCTATAGGTCAAAATGGGACAGAATGAAATTCTCTACAACATGGAACCATCAGAACCCGATAATAACCAGATTAAATAGATCAAAACACAAGAAATCTGAAAATAAAATAAACTTAGATCTACAAGCAACGAGCCATGAAAATTAAAAATGTTAAGTACTAAAATGTTTTAGAAGGCTGTGAAGAAGAGAATGGAACAATAAAACTTGAGTTCCTCCATGAAGCAAGATGCACTTGCCTAAGCCCTACCCCCTGGTAGGTGAAGAAGTAATGGTGAAGAAGAAGAAGTAATGGAGAAAAATTAATGAGGAGAGAGAGGGTTGGGCGGCTATTAAAAGAAAGGAGTGGGGGTTGGTGGGGGTTTGGTTCACAAACCGAACCAAGCCAAACAAGCCGAACCGAATCAAGCCAAAAAAATGCCAAATAAATCATGCGAGGAGACATACAATACGAGTCAAAATACGTACACGTATACCGAAATACGTAATACGAACCATGGCCATTACAACTCTATCCACCTTAAAAGAATTTTGTCCTCGAAATTTAATCAAGAGGCTAGAGAGAGACAAGGACAAGTTATATTAATCACAGACAAGTTATAACTGAGCAATCAATCAAGCAATCATTTATGCAAGTAAGGAAATTGAAGGCATGAGGAAGAGGGAAGACATCCTGCTAGGAACCTCTCTGTCGATTCTGAATCTGAGCTTGGACCTGGGCATACTGCTGGGGTCTCTGCTGCTGGAATACTTGGGTCTGAGGCGGCAATGGCCTCGGAGGCTGGTACTGCTGTTGTACTGGTGCTGGTGCCGGTGCCCTAACTGATGGACTAGTTAGGTTCTCTGACGATGAGCTGGCCCTATTCGGACAGGATCCTATCTTATGATCTGATGCCCCACAAACCAAACACAATCCTGTGCTCTGCGATACTCCGAAACAACGTGTCCTGACTTCCCACAATGAGTGTAGCCCATTACGGAAGACTGCTTCTGCTTCTGTTGTTGAGGGGATGTCGGTGTCGAGTGCTAAACCGACAAAATTGAATCCGCCCTTCGGGGAACTCCAATAGTCAAAGCCCTAGCTGCCGGGGCTGGTGCTGAAGACTAGGTCATCTGGCCGTGAGATCGCTTCCGACCTCCGGTCCTGTCCATGATCCTCTGGAAGGTGTACTCATGCCTCCTAGCTGCTCTCAATACTGCATCAAAAGTCTGATGCTCAAACTGCTCCACTGCCAATAAAATCTCAGGTGAAGCCCCTGCTAAAATCGCTGAGCTCGATCGAACTTGGTCGCCACCAAGATGGGAGCAAACCGACTAAGCCTGGAAAACTCGATTACATATCCGTCGACCGTCCTGCCTATCTGCTTCAAATTGGTGAACCTCGTCTGTAGATCGTATCGAGCTACAACATCGAAGTACTTGGTCTGGGATCTCTCTCGGAATACTGACCAAGCAATAGGTGCCCTTAATCTAACAGCCTACGCCGCCCACCAGCTGCGGGCAAGATCCAATAACTACAGGCACACCACGGCCACCTTCTCATTTTCTGGGGTCCTGGCTGCTTCTAGAATCACCTCTATGTCCTGAAGCCAAGCGTCTGCGACAATAGCATCTTCACTGACGTTGAAGAATAGAGGGTTCAAGTGCTTGAAGCTGTTGGCCGTACTGTTACCCTGATGACCTCCTCTGGTTAGAGCATCTGCCACTGCCTGGTGCAAGGTATCTCCTCGCCGATCTTGGGAAGATAATAATGTCCTGAAGAGACCCACCAAGGTGCCATCATCAGGCTCTGCTAGCTGGACAGGCTGAACTGGTGGCTCTGGATCCCCAGTAGGCATCACTCTGGAGGCTACTCCTGAATGCTGGGCTTGATCTCCAGGTTGCTGCTGGTCCACGGGAGGTGCTCCGCCTTGTCGATCGATAGGACCAGGAATAATGCCGCTAAAGAAGACGACATAGGGAACAATAAGGAAGGACCATGACAGATCAAGGATACAAGCATGTGATCAGGCCAAGAATTCAGGGATTTAGAGAGTATGAGCAGAGATCAAGGGCGAGTACTGATTGAGACATCTATTCGGTAAATCTTCACATATCTTGATTTACAAGACCGGCATGGGCCATCACTTAAACCATGTAACGCCCCAGAACCAGAATACTGGAGGGCGGGGGCATACATAGCCAGCTACATATAATGAAATGGAATCCACCTCACTATACGGTCACGGCTGTCTAGATATATGAGGGTTTAACCATAATCCATCAGTCTCCTATGGTTGATAACAAGCCTAAATATCTCGATCTCAAGCAAGCAAGTAAAGTTATAAGATGTAAGATCACCAAATGTGCAATAGTAAGGCATCCCAAATATTACATATTCAGCTGATCATGAAGCTAGTCGTTACAAAATGTGATGACTAGCAAAAGTTTAGTCATACATGATCAACCCTAGGATTTATCAATCATGTTACAGCCCGTAGGCAAAAGTAAATAAGATATATAATACGAGCTAACAGGTGCTCGTCGGCTAAACGTCTCAAAATAATAACTTTACAATAGAGTGGGAGGGCCAAAAATAAACCCACTCGTTGCCCTGGTTACGCCTGGTGGTAACCATCGGGCTGGAAGGTCGATAGATCCTCTGGAGCTGCTCTAAAATCTGGCCATACAAAACCAGCTGGGTCAGATCCCAGAATGAGCAGGTGCCACAAAGGAGGCTTCACTTACGAACTAAAACCAACAATTAGCACAAGAGTATAAATAAATAGTAAGAACTGGAAATAAGGAAAAATTCAGGATGATATATGACGAGATAACCATGGAACTATTCAGATAACCAGGTTACAACCCGTAAACCAAACAAGGACCGGGGTTGTAACCTTTCATCTGAACGGAACTTGGTTTCCCGCCATTTATCGGCAAGATAATATAAGAAATCAGGGCATGTAACAATCTTGTACATAGTCAAGACAAGACTAGACTGATTATGCCTCATCCAACAATCATGGCCAAGCAATAAGTATGACTTGATACTTTAACTAACTAGGGTTATCATAGGCCTAGTTACTAGCAAGATGCAGCGAGACTATTCCACAGCCACAAGCCCTACAGACCATCAGGCTATCCAGACGCAATTAGGGATTAAATTTAAGTGGGTACATCGTCTAGGAAATGCATGTTCCCTTAAGTAGCTTGGAGGGTGCAACACATGACAATGTGCTGAAAATATGCCCTACTCGACGGCAGGCTACAGATCCCAGGTAGGGCGTCCAGATAACGGTATTGCCTGTAGCTGGAAAATCTCTTCATGAGTACTGGATTATTCTAGTTATTAGCCTTAATTAATTTCAGTAGTTACCCCTGACCGTGGTACTCAGGAGTCCCATCCTAAACATGATGCAAGACAAGACTGGTTCATTTGTACAAGCACAATCGTCCACGGTGTCCAGGTCATTTATACTTGTCATGTCAGGCTAGCCGTCGTAACAGCATATCATGGTATATCATGTCAAGTTTTCTTGTCAAGAGTGCGCCACGGCTGGCCACTATCATCTCATGTTACTTGACAAGAGTGCACCACTACGGGCCACTATCGTGTTCAGAAAAAATATATAAAAATTACATAGTACAAGCGTATAATCAAGGGACCCAAGTTATAAGCATAATTGTAACATTCCAATATAATAAAAAGGGAGCAAGTCATGCAGCAAAGAAGAGAGTCTCATGCGACTCGGGAAACACGGGCTCATGCGGTTCAGGTGGGCGGGCATATACGGCTGATAGGAATCGGAATCATACGGCTGGGAATGAATGGGTCACATGCGGTTGGGGACTTGGGTTCAATGCGACGCAGGGCACGTGGCTCATGCGGCAGGAAGGAAGCCCATGGCGCATGCGGCATATGCGGCTTAGGATCACTGGGTCCCATGCGGTCAATAGAGGAGAGCGCATGCGACTCAGGGAAGGATAGGGCCTCATGCGGCTGGCGGAAGATAGGTCTCATGCGGCTGGAGGGGATGGACCTTAAGCGGCAAGGAAAGACTGAGTCTCATGTGGCTCAGAATCACTGGGCCTTATGCGGCTGGATAACCGTTCAGAGTTAATGCGGCCGGGGTTAAGTCTCATGTGGCTGAAAGGAATTTCATGCGGCTGAAGGGATTAGCTCTCATGCGGCTGGGTCCAAGCAATGCCATGCGGCCAAGTCATACAACAAAGACTATGCGGCCATGAAGAGAACTTTTCGCACAAAGGCTATGCGGCTGAGTTCATGCGGCTAGGAACATGCGGCTGAGAACTGTTCTTCTTCTCCATTCTTCCGAGAAGAAGAACCATGGCTCCCTAGCTCCATAAATTCTTCAACCAGAGTCCAAATCTAAACTTTCATAGGTCAAAATGGGGCAGAATAAAATTTTCTACAGCATGGAACCATCAGAACTTAATAATAACTAGATTAAATAGATCAAAACCCAAGAAATCCAAAAATAATATAAACTTAGATCTATAAGCAATAAGCCATGGAAATTAAAAATGTTAAGTACTAAAGTATTTTAGAAGGCTGTGAAGAAGAGAATGGAACAATAAAACTTGAGTTCCTCCATGAAGCAAGTTGCACTTGCCTAAGCCCTACTCCCTGGTAGGTGTAGAAGTAATGGTAAAGAAGAAGAAGTAATGGAGAGGAATTAATGAGGAGAGAGAGGGTTGGGTGGCTATTAAAGAAAAGGAGTAGGGGTTTGGTTCACTAACCGAACCAAGTCAAACAAGCCGAACCGAATCAAGCCAAAAAATGCCAAATAAACCATACGAGGAGACATGCAAATACGAGTCAAAATATGTACATGTATACCGAAATACATAATATGAACCATGGCCATTACACGACCCAATCACGATACACGAGAAAACCAATCCAATATGAACTACAAAATTAGCTATGAACAAG